>VYZV01014250.1:16782-95794 GCA_013401275.1 Pandion haliaetus | reverse complement strand
TCAAGAAAGTTTTCTCCCAGACTTTTTTGTTATGCAGAAACCCAGGAGAGAAATTGGGGCATCCTTTCTAAGACTCTGAAGTGAACACATGTGTGCAGCCTTGAGTGTATAAAGTCCCAAAGAATTGGGACAGTACCTCTACAGTCCATTTAATTTAATTTTATCCACTCAAGATAAGTTTAACACTGTGAATATTCCAGTTCCTGATTGGGCTATGTGGAAAGTATCATTCCTATCTGTTTGGCTACAGCCTGAACTTTGGGAGCTGGACAGTGGTCTCATCACATGTGGGCTTTTCTTTTTTCTTTTTTAAGGGACCTTAGTGTGAAGTTTTATCTGGCCCTTTGAGTTAACGCATAGTACTCTACTCCCTATGTTCCTGGTATGTAGGTGTGGAGCCATGACTTTATGCTATCTTCACATTCAAGGGACTAATGAAGTGGAGCACTGCTTACTGTTTTTCTGGCATAAAGAGAAGGCTTAAAATGAGCAGAAATCATAACTGAACTTGTATTAGGTTTCTACATGCATTTTTCATCACCTGAAAAAAATTGTCTTTGCAGACTAACTTTTTAATGAGAAAGCTTCTAGTGTTGCTGGTAGCAATGAGTAAGTGTCTAACTACCTATAGCTCTTCTTGTTAGTTCATTAAGAGGCTAACCTTCCTAATTGCATTTGCATGTCTTTCCATAATTTGTACAGACCTCAATAATTAAATAGGTGATAATCTGTCAGAAGAATTGTAAAAGACCTTGATCCTTAAATATGCAGTCTCTCTAGCAGTATCTACAGTTATATAATACTATGTTGCCTTTCTTACCTGATTTTTAACTGAACGTTAGATGCTGTTGGTCATACTGTCTTCACAAATGGTGTGTCATGGAATGGATGAAGATGCTTTTGGGTGGATATAGGCAATCTGTCCTCTTGCTCCCCGATCATTCCAAAGACAGATCTCATTTCTGGTTTAGTTATTTGAAACTGTCAGTGGTTTTATTTCACTAATAAGTCATTTTAAAACCTCAAATTAATGCTATTTTTCACTGTTTGAAGGCCAGTTCTCTTTGTGATGCTTCAGTGGCCAAAAGATGGTGAACAAAACACGTATTAGGCACCTGCAGCATAATTTCTAAAGGTGCGGAGGTGAAGCTGGAGAATTGGTGCTCACCCTCTGAAGGTCAGAACACAGACTGAGTTGCATGACTGGAAGTGCTCAGGGCTCACAGTGCTGCTCTAAGAACATTTACCTGTTTTCTTTTTTATTTGTTTTTTCCTTCAGACAGAAAAATAAGCCATCCTAATATATTTTCTTTCATCCTTTTTTACCTGGTTTTCAGTTTTAGTGTAATTTTACCTCTTTAATACTCATGTGAGTTAAATGCTTTATGCCTGTATTTCATGTGGGAGGTGCCTCTAAAGGCATTCATTTAAATATAACAATTTCAGTGCATTGCTCTCTGAATAATTTAGAGCAAGACTATCCATCATTAGATGAAATTTGTACATGCTTATCAGTGTAGTGCCTCACTTTCTGATCATCTGAAAAGCCTTCAGACTCTCACCCGTGAGCTATGGCAGTCATCAGTGCTCAGTTTCTAGCAGCATCCCCAGGTGTACGGGTGCTGCCTGCTCTTGGCTCACCACCTCCCCTTAGTCTTCCCTCAGAGCCACACAGGTTGATTGTCTTTCTCACTCATTTGGCTTATCACATTTAAGACTGTACTTGGAGACCAAGGTCACAGCTTTACATCTGCATCATTATCTTCTGAAATATTTTTAAAATGTGTCATTTTAGCACTATATTATGCATTCTGTCCTGAGAACAAGGGAGCTAAACTGGAACAGGGAGAAAGGAAAATGACTGCTGTGTTTAAAGTTAAAGTTCATACCTGCTGGGACGTGTCTTTGACACACGGTCATGTGAAGGTACTGCAAATGGTGCAGGAAGGCACTTTGCTGAGGTCAGAAAGAGAAATCACAAGCTGAAAGAGTGGTTTTTGACCACCTGCCTGGACAAAGTGATTTCATCTGGGCTTTCTGCTATTGGAATTGTCCCTGTGTGGTTTGGCAACTGTTTGCAGCATCCTCTTTAAATTATTTCAGTTTGTGCACATGTTGTGATTTAAAATAAACTAGGAGAAAATCAGGAGTATCTTCTTTTCCAGAAAAGCTTGTAACCTATGGGTGATTCCTCCAAATCACTACTCTTTTGCAAAGGAGCAACCATATGTTGTAAATAACAAACAGTAATGATAAAACAGCTGAGAAAACTTAGATAAGAACCATAGATTGAAAAAATACAATTACTAAGGTCTGAGAGTTTTCATAGTGTGCAAAACCTTATACTTTATAATTTCTACTATTCCATTTTTTAAAAATCATATTTCATTAAAAGTTAATTTATTCTGATGAAGGGATGCATCTGCTGCTTATTACATATATCAGTTTATTTTGTGAGCTTTAGTGTTGCACTGAGTTACATGTTAGTTTGTTATGCAGTGCCACCATCTCCATTTCAAAAAAGCCATAAACATTACTGGCTGTTAACTGTACTTAGCATACATCTGCATCCCTGACAGACTTTATGAATTCTTAGGCTTGCACTCTTTTTTGTTCTTACGTGTACTGAAGTGACCATATAATTGATATATATGTGCATTTATCTGGTTTGGATCTCCTTTCTTCCAGCATCCTCAGAGCTTACCAGCATCCTCAGAGCTTACCAGCATCACTAGTAGAAGAGCAGAAAGAAATTCAGCCTTTATTTCCTAAACATGCTGGTAAATGAACAGCAGAACCTGCGAACCAGCTAATATAACATAGTATGCAGACTGTAATGTTAGGTGTAAAGAGCTGGTTGGGCAGGATTTTTGAGTATAAATCAAGTGACTTGTAAGCAGGTGATACACAAAATTTATAGCCTGCCTCAGTATTTTCCCCGGTACTCACATGGAAGTGACAACAGAGTTCCTGCTCTTTTATAAACTTGTCTACCTTCTTGCTATCAAAATTTTGGCACAAGGAATTAAGATTGGGTGCTTGTGTGATGAGAGAGTGAAAAGGATTGCTCTTCAAATAATGCTGAGGTGGTATGCAATGGAGCAGAACCCTTGTTAAACATTTGGGTCAAAGCTAAAAAACAAGCTCAAAACCATTAGCTTTTAAAAACATGTTTTGCTGCTGGCATGAAGGTTTTTTTTTAACCTTGTGACTCCTCATTGTGCTTCAGATACAATTCATATCAAGGTTTTAGGAATTATCATTACCTAGGCTACCCTGGCCCATCAGTGCCATGCCTACAATACAGACAGTCTTTGTATAAAATGACTAGAGCCACTCAAAATTATACTTCTAGAAATGGCAATAATATTAAAGAGGTAATATTAAAGGTAAAAATTTCTCGCATTTCCTAACATTTTCCCCTATGACTGTCAAGAGGAAGAAACTTGTATTTCAACTTCCTTAGTGCAGTAGGTGTTGGCTAAGGTGGATTTAGCTACTTGACTGCGTCATGATAGATAAAGATTAGAACTGATAAATTAAATACTAGGTACATGATTATTATTTTTCCAGGAATCAGCAAGGCAGTTTATACTAACTAGAAGGAACAGCTAAAAAGTTGCAGTTTGTACATCAAATTGACTTAAATAATACTGGAGTTTGAAACTTTCCCCACATTCAATTACCTTTTTCTTGTTCTTTTCTCCTTGTTTGGTGAGGCTTGCTCTATTTACCAGGGATCGGCTGAGTAACATTGGTGCAATATTCCCCACAGAAGCTCTGGCACTGGTGTCCATTGTTCAGTGACATTGGGTGGCCCATGTGGTCAGTCCCACCAAAGGTGTTATTCTATTAGTTGCTCTAAGTTTATATAGAATTTTTTTTCCTTCCTAAATTTAATCTAAGGCATTTCAAATACTTGATCTCATGGGCACAGCTGATACATGTGGGAGCTTTTCAAAGCAAAAATGGTAGTACTGTGCCCAAATTCAGTTTTCCTGCGGTGGGAATAGGGCGCTGAAAGGGCTCTGTACCTTTGAAAATGCCTTTCCTTTAGGTTCCCAATTTATTATGGTTTTGTTTGCTTAAATATTGCCCATGAAATATTCGACAGTTATAGTCCTTCATTGAATTGTGAACAGGATGAGCTAAGAAAACATTGTTCTTTTATGTTTCTTTGTGTCATTCAATACCTCTGATCTGATTTTTGAAATATATTTACAAATTCTTCTTGGAGTTTCATGACATCATCACATCTATAGATTTAGAGGTCTGATGCAAATGGTCTGATTCTGTTAAAATTATTAGTCTGCCAAAACATTAACAACATTTTCTATTCTCTCCAGCTGTTATATGCCTGAATATGTTCCAGTATTTTATTTATGTTATGGACTTTGTTTTGAAGTATGTTATTTTGCTGTATGCATGAAGGTTTTATGAAAATTTCTTCTGATATATCACTATCAGGAACAGCTGGTCCTCCCTTCATTAAGCACCTGATACTTTTGGAAAACTTTTTGTTCATTTAAAACAGTAGTATTTCTGTTTGCCATCATTTTAGCGTCATGTCATTTGTAGTTAATCGCCCACACAAACAGAAGTGAAAGGAAGCTTGGGGTGAGATAAAGTTACTGGGATTAATTCATCCCTGTTGAAACTTCATTGACCTGTATACACGGATATTATAGGTCAATATAGCCCTCCATTTTTTCTCATGCCTACATGTAATGAATCAGTTCTTTACAGCCTGGATATTTACTTCCCACGTGCTTCTCCTATGAGCTCCAATAAGAACAACTCAGAGATGTTGCTTGGATTTCATTTTAAGAGTAGTCCCTAAAGACTGTTGTAGGAATAGTTCCTAAAGATTATTGCTTAACAGTTGTTTTCAAACCACTAAACAGATAAAAGATATAAGAAAACTCCTTTAACATGCAGTCAAATATTTAATGAAATATATATAGTTTGTACTCCCACTTCAGCACAGTGTAAGAAATCATCTTTAGATTGCTACCAGTGTAATGTGTCTCAGAGAAGTGGTGCTTCCTGGTCTAATCAGAAATATTAGCAGAAATGGTGAGGATCAGGGGTTTCATGGATTAGTATATGGGCAGAAGATCTTTTGCTCTTTAGTATAAAAGAAGTCATCCAGTTATTCTGTTGAAAAGATTTAGTTTGAGCCTCGACTTGGAAATATTGCACTGAAACATAAACAGATGACTTCAGAATGACTGCAGTAAATGCAATTATGCTTCAACCTACAATAATCTTAAATGAGATATTTTATTAAATGTTCATAACTTTTGGGACTACATTGGTTTCTACTTACGTCTTTCAAGTAAGAGTTACTCTGTGCAACAAGATGCCTGCAATATAAAGAAGGTGGAATGTGTACCAAGGATGTTTCTGAGTGCTTAAAACCATTTGAGATTTATTAATTTTCTGGATTTGGGTTAACATGGTTCCATGAATAGGCACAAGACCTGGAGAGTGGGATTAGGAAGGTTTCCAGAGGCTCTGAACTCATGTCAAGCAAAACTGTCATGCCAAGCAGCTAAGTCAACTGAATAGGGAAAAGCCTTGAAAGTGCTTTATCAGTGCATAATGTTTGTAAATTTTATTCAATTAATTTACAGCTGCAGGGCTCATGAGGCTGAAAATAAAGTTATGTAAAGTTTTGATAAGGAAGCAGCCAAAAACAAACAAAAAAGTTTGATTAGCTCTGGATGTTTTTAAACAAGTTGGCAGGGGAAAAAAATTACAAGAAAGTGTTGCAGAAGAAGATGCATCTAGTCTTAAGAGTTATTGTAGTCGACTGGACTGGCAGCAGAATGCCTGCTAGAACCCTGCATGAAGTGCCTATAGGTGTGCTTGCCCTTTGCTTTCACCTCTGCCAACAGGTGCCTCAAAGAAAAGTCATGTCCCAAAGAAAAGCCTCTGGAAGCTAGTGCTATCAAAAATACTTAACAAATAAATGTTTTGCTTAAAATTACTGTTGTTTCTGTGGCACGAGTAAATGGGATTTACTTCAGACAATAAACAATAGTGAAAAAGAGGATATGCCAGAGGACAGCCGGGACACTAAAATATGAGCTTAACACAACATATCAGTGCCTCTATTGCAGGTTTGAAGATGACTAACTCTTGAATAGATGCTAGCCACGCCACTGCTTATTCGTTTTGAATTTTTTTTCTTGGGAGGATCAGGGAAACCCTCAGCTTTCCCAAGAGCCTTTTGGATATAGCTTGGGAAGAACAGTCTCAGGGCTGCCACCCCACTTCTCTGCTTTTTGTGGGTGAGTTAGAAGTGGTGTTGCCCATTGATCTCTTACTTTCATTCCTCATGTGGGCCAGGATAGACCAGACTTTTTGAACCAAGCTTAAGCTCATCCCTCCCTCTCATATGCAACATGTGTCGCTGAGGTAGCAGTTTCTATTCCTTTTAGTCGTGTGTATTCATTATTTCATGTTTGCATTAGTGAAGAGCAGTATTTTTGTTGTTTTCTTGCATGCATTGTTAATTTTTAGACTTGAGTTCCCGTTTCTCAGTATTGTTTCTTAAAATAAGATTAGCAAAGTGGATTATCCAGACAGCTCTTTCACTTCCAGTCATTGTGAAGTTTATATTTTATTGGGAACCTTCTGTATCTACAATGAGAAGGGAAAGTCTATTAAAATCGAATTTTCACATGGGAACCCATCCACTTTTGCTGAAATATTTTTATTTACTTTGGGAAAATCTAAACAAAATATTTCAACTTCAGTCAGGTCACTTTAAAAGCAAACATTTCAGTTTGTTAACAGCATCTTTTAAGGGGGTGAGTGGTATAGGTTTGATGCATCCCAGTCACACCAAAGTCGTGGCAGATGCACTTAGCTCCTGGCAACAGGAGCTTTAACTCAGTCAGAAGCTCAGCCTGCATCTGGGCAAAATGTAAACTGCCTTTTCTGGCAACAGAGTGGAGTCCTGAGGGGAGAAAAGCAGCAGCATCTTTGCTTGAGTCTACTGTGTCTATCCTATCATTGAAGTCCTGTGATTTTGAGAGAGACCTAAGGACAACAGGAGGTTACTGAAGGTGGTGGTGGTGGTGTTTGCTTGTACCTTTTCTGCAGAGGGCAAAGCTACCCGTGTGCCCTGGGGAAACTGCTGTCCCACAGTCAGTCCTTTCGCCAGGGCTTCGCTGGGCTGGTAGAAGATTACACCAAAGTAACTGGGATTGTATCTGAATGCCAGTGAATTGCTTTCAGAACTTGGATTAGTTTGTGAAATTACAGTAACTGTATCAGACTAGGATCTTTCCTGCAATGCTGTTGGTCTGGAAGAACTTGAAGGCTTTGTAAGTGTAAATCGTGCCATGTGCTATTGTTATTTGACTTTGAACTCACTGCTCATGGCTGGATGCTAAATATGGTTTGCAATCTCATTTCCATAAGTATTTGAAAAGAAGCAAGCCTTCCTTTATTCAGTAATGTTTCCTTCAGAAACTCTGCTGACATTTTTAGGATTGGAGAAAAAAATGGAGAAAAAAGCTTTCAGTGAGACTTCCTTCTGATCTTAATATGGATGAACATTCATTTGCACTCAGCTGTTTAGTTTATTTAGATTTCATGGTTTGTGAGTAGTCCTTAAAATTTAAAAAGTACAGAAAGAAACTTTGTTACCACAAGACTGCTTCTGATGTGGGTTTTGGTTTTTTTTTGTATAATAGCAATAATTCCCCCAGAAGGAAATAAACATGTAATTCGTTATCTTCTCCGTAGACTGGATTTTGGCTATATTTTTAGAAACATACTCTCAACTTCATAGAAGAGATTCCAGTCTACCTCTGCAGTACAGAAGATACCAGAACATCATTATCTTGATGGTTTGGCATGACCAGGTTTGGGTTTATGTGCTATTTGCCCAGTTTAATTCTGGTTTTCCTTATTTCCTTCTGCAAATCCCCCTGTGGATTGTTGGCAGAGTGCTATCTGAAAGTAATTGAAACCTGAAAATTTTTTTTCAGTGTGACAGCTTATCCATTGCTTTCCACTGTCACCAGAGAGAGCAAAACAATCTTGCAGTGCTATAAAATAGCACACTTAAAATCAAGTGCTGTATTTATGTGGAGCTATACCTGAACTGAAGTTAAACATATACAGTATCAAACTTTGGACAAGATTCAGATTTTCCTATCCTAACCTTGCATGAAAAAATAAGGTAGAAGCTTTCTCTGAAGTCTCTGAAAATATTTGGCTTGATGTTCATGAATGTATGCGTGAATATATAGACAGCTTCTGCACTTTAAAAACAGACTACAAAAGCCGTGTTTCTTTTGGGTGTTTAGAATGATTGTGGTTTGTATCTCATTCAAATGACAGTAAGTTTCTTGAAAGGTAGTCAAGACATATCAACTCCTTAATCACAACTACTTAATCCTAATTGCAGATGATTTTTCAATGTACTGCGGTCAGCTTATTTCTTTCTGTGTTGGAAAATAAATTATGTTTCTATATAGGATTCTTTAATGATGGTAGAAGAAATGAAGCAAACCTCTGCTGTAACTTGTATCTATTATTAAGAATCTCAGAGTATGAAAAGCATTAGAATAATAACCTGTTACAATAAACCTATGATTGACCTAAGCCCTCTCTTCTTAAAGGGGAGAAAGCCTTGATTTATCACCCAGGGGTAAAAATATGCTACAGAAGTCGGTTATTTGATATCATATGATATACAGTGATTCTATGAAATGAATAAAACTTTAAACCCAAAGATATTTAAAGAAGCAAATCACGAACTGTTTGAAATACCAGGAGTCATGGGAAAGAGGGACATGTTCTCATAAATAGTGATTTGGTCAGGACTTAAATGAGACCATTTTATAGCTGAAACACGGGGATATTTTATACATTATACGAAAGTATTATGAGATGAAGAATTTTCTATACCTACACAACATACCTGCTTTCTCATAGCAGCTGTAATTTGTTTGTGTGTGATCTATCCAGTTAGTCCATTTTTAAGTCTGTTGCATTATTCCTTATATTACAAAATGCCCATATACTGTTAGTTTCTGTTCTGGGTGAAGAAAAGTAAAACCTGCTTCTGTAAACTCTAACCTAGAGTCATGGAAGGCATTTCTGGACTTTTAATTTGATTGTATTTGTCTATAGTATTCAGTGTGGCTTAAAAAATAAAAGTTGGGAGGAGAGGGAGTACTGTTCTTCATAACTTATCTGGAGCTGTGTGTCCTGGTGAACTTTAATTCAGTTGGAAGAGACTGATCATATGGCTGAGGGCTCCCAAGCTCTCTGATATGCAGTTCCTCTCAGTCTTAGGAGCAGCAAGTCTTTGAGACATACTTTTCCTTTAAACTTTAAAGTCTAAGAGATGCAGAATGTTCAGGTACCGTCTTTGTATGGTTGCATTTATGCTGCCTTTATCCTTTAGTTCTACAGGTACTTTAGTTCCCTGTAACCTCTGCGCTGCTCTTAGGGATGCGTTTTGCCTGGCTCTGACCCTCAAACCATCGAGATACCTGGGGGATGTCAAAAAGCCACCATTTATTCCAGCCCACCTTTCATGTCCCTGGTGCATTGCTTGTCAATGCTGGCCATTGCCACTTTCACTGACAGCTGTGCTTGGACGCATTACTGACTGTCAGTGTGGTCTGAAAATGATTTATTTATAAGAAGATAATGGAGGTGGACATTGGACACAGACACTGCTGACATCTTCATTTAGGCAAAAGAGCTGCAAGAACATTATTTGATGGAGCTTGACTTTCAAAAAACACTTGCTCAGTGCAGAGGTTCTCAGTGAGGCTTCCCATTTAGGAAATGTCCATCTTAGGGGAGAACAAGAACATAACTAAATAAGCAGCCAGGCTGATGTTGTTTCAGGAAAATGGTTTATTGATTAATGATGGCAATTAATACTCTAAATGCAGTAAAACTGTGCTGCGCCAAAAGCAATATTTGAGAAAGCTGTTCTTCCGAGGGATGACTGACACATGGGGTTGAGGTGTGATGCTTGTACCTTGTTGACTTACAGCTAAGATTTCGCCCTATTTTGTAGCTTCTGTTTAAAGCATATTGAGTTTTTAATGAGATTTCAGGAAGTTACTGTGTTTTGCAGCCATCCTTTTTACTTTCTTTGTTTTTGTAATCTACTACTGTGCTCTGACAAAAAATAGCTGTCCACAAATGGTAGATAATATGAGGGAGATATAGTTGCCTGCAAACTTTTGTCTAGAGAAATTTAACTCTGAGTTCAAGGAAGTCTGAATGAAAACAAGATAAATCATGGTCAGGAGTGTATTTATGAGTACAGACATCTTCCTGCTATGGGGGCATTTGACAAGAACCAGAGAAGGCATGTGAAGAACCAAACATATGGCAAGATCAGTTATATCTCCATGACTACTTCTCTCCTCTGCCTATGCGGAAATCTCTGAATTTTCAGTCTTTATTCTTCTCCTTGATTTTAGGTAGCTTAATCCAGGATTGCTTATGGAAATTTACTGTCTCTTTATAGTGCAAATGTTTTAGTTTCTGTTTGCTGTGAGACAAGTTTCCCCTACTAATTTATCTTCTTACCTCTGTGCAATCTTTGCCCTGCCTCAGGTGGGAACTAAGGGAACAGATATACTGCCTGCAATATTTTTCTGCTACATTGCAGAGAAACTCAGTGTCTTGGAGTAGTAGTTTAATCTTAAAGTAGCTTATCTTGGAAAGAGGAAAGCAAAGATTAACAAAAGCTTTATTCTTAACATTATTCTGTAAGTGATCTAGATTTGCTGGCATCTATCTCAACATTACTAGTTGAATCCTAACTAGAATAAAATCTTTGGCTTCTTTTCAAAATACATCTTGTCTCCCCACTATGGAATCACTTACACTACTTGCTCAGAAATATTAGCCAAAATCTTGTCCCTGAAAGGCAGCTGGGAATAAGGGTCGGTTTTATAGCACAATAGTGACAAGATGCTGCAGAATTTATCTGCATTCAGTCAATCAGAGAGGTCTTTCAGTTCATTGTGGGAAAGAGAAAAGTGCACAGTCTTTGGTGGATCTTCCTATTACTAGCTGATCTGTGAAATATATTAATTAAAATTATTAGTTGGATCCCTTTCCATTTAATAATTTTTATTAAAATGTCTGCTAAGACAACGCATATAGTTCTGCACAAAGCAGAGTGTGCGTGTGATAGCTCATCAGACACCGGATTGTACCGTGAAGGTGCCTGCGACATGCCGTGTGCAGTATGTTCCTCAGAAGGATCATGCATGATGTGGAGAATGTGTGCTGTACATCGTGCTATTACTCTGGGTAACTGGATCACGCTTAAAAGGCATAGTAATGGGCATGCCAGAAAGCAAGCTAGATTGGTATTCAAGAGGTTAATTAGAATGGGAAAGAGCAATTAAAGGGACGTGTGGAAGTCTTCATAAAACTGTAATTGAGCACTCTTCTTTAAATGATCTCATTAAACGAGGCAGAGGATTTTTTGTTGTTGTTGAAATTCTGAACAGCCTATTAAGATTGTCTAATCAGCTTTCTGAAAGAAGAGTTATTACAATAGCATAATTTTTGAAACCTTTTGTTGTTCTCAAGATACTGCTAGGTATGTTTTATGTGGATGTGTTTTCCTTGGCCTCAAAATAGGGAAATAGAAGTGATAATATTGCTTGGGTATGAATGTCACAAGTCCATTATTTTTATTTGCCCAACCTATGAGACAAATGAAAATTTAGCTCTTAGTTTCAGTAATTACATCGTAGTATTATGTATATTGTGTGGTAATGTGGCTACACGTGCAGAATACAAATCAATACCTCAACAGCAAGTAACAGATGGATGGCTTCTGCAAGAGAACTTCGTTGTCCATTTACTGATTGCAGTTAGTAGTTTATGTTAGCAGAGACATACCATAACTACTGGTGCCAAAATAAACATCAGTTTGCATAGTGGTCCAGTGAGAACAGGTTCTTGCTGGTTTACTTGGTAAGTGCAGTCATGTTGACTGCTAGACTGACTCTTTGGTCGAACTTAAACAGAATGCAGAGACTCAGAGAGAAAAAGGAAAGGAAAATGATTAACATTACATTTGTGTTGGTGAAGAAGTAAATTATTTAAATCGCAACAAATAAAGCCTACCAGGGAAAAAATTAATTTAAAAAGACACGCGGTGAAATGCTGCTGATTTAAAACCAACCAAACAAGAAGCAGTAGTTTTGCCTAATGTAATGCCATTCATATTCCTGCTGTACATCATTGTGTCAATGATTTCTGTTGTTTTTCTTTTCTATCTCTGGATGAAAGACCCACAGAACTGCAGGAGCACATGTGGAGAGAGGACAGCAAAACTCAGTGTGCACAAAATATTGCTGGCATAGAAAGCAAGCAAAATGAAAGCAGAAGGAAAAGCTTCATATCTCTCTACTTCCCTTACCATGACGCTGGGTACTGTGTGCTGTAGCCGTAAATGCCCACACAGTGATTAGATTACAAATTATTTTTTAAGTTATTGGTGTCCTTCCAAAATCTTTTAAAGTGATTTACATGTGTGAGTGTGTGACACACATCTCACGGGTATGTTTACACTGTCATTTTGTCTCACTCTGTTTTGCGCCGTGGCCCCGGCTCTCTGATTGTCCAGTGTCAGTTGTCTTCTGGCCTCGTCTTGGCACAAACCCAACTTGTTCCCTCTTAGAGGAAACCCTGGCTGCTGAACACAGATATATTGGCATATTTTCCACATATCCACTGGGGCCTGCTTTCTACAGAGCAGTGTAAATATAACCAACCTGGAACAGCATGGATGCAAGCCAATACATGCCATTTGCTGCCAATTTTTCTTCTATATTGCAAAAGCAGTCTAGAGGCATCCACAGTATACCCTTACTGTAAACAGCAGTGCTCTGATTAGTCATAGTAATAAAAGTCTATTTTTCTTAAAGGGCTTTTCAGTGAAGTACTAATTAGCTCTAAGGATTTGGGAATCCACATTGTGAAACTTGTGTTTTCTATTATCAACATATGTAATTTATTGAAAAAATACATGGGTGGGAGAAGAGAGGAATACAGTACATTTTAAAAGTGACAGGAAGGTAGTAGTTTTTAGTCTCAAACTCCTAGACATAAACAAGGAAGGACCCTGTAGAAAATGTGGCTTTTCCCTTCCTGTCAGTAGGAGATTCTGAGAGTGCCTTGCCTGTGTTTGCTCTGTTTTTTTTCTTTTCAAGTCCAGCAGATACCATTACCACCCCAGTTGTGTTCCGGCAGCTGCACTGGCTGCATTTGCATCCTCAGATTTTTAGGAATGTGGGAAATTATAGGGGGAGAGAAGTGGCCCTGAAGTATAACAAACATTTTCTTTCCTCTTTTAGCACTTATACCCATTATCTATTTTATTTAAGTAAATTACTGAAGAAACTACGTATATACAGACATGCCCACACCAGCCACATATACTGGAAGAGAGCTGTGGCAAATTCAAACAAAAGGCATAGCATATCAATTCTTCTCCCTTCCTGCGGACTTGGCTGCTTTTTTAGGGTTGAATCCTGTAGTTCCTGTAAGGATTAGGAAGGTCCCAAAGATTATCGAATGGGTGCCTTGCTTTTGTTCCTTTCCTAGCAGGGAGAGCGCAGGACATCCACCTGCCACGCTGGGTGCCGTGCCATAGATCATGCATGGAAATAATGAGAACCACTGCTGACAGCCTGCCTTTGGGGATGGCGNGGGGGGGCAGCATTTTTTTCTATAGAGGTGTGTCAGGAAGCTCAAAGAAAATGCAATGGTTTGCATAAATTAGCATATGGAGAAGATACCAGCCTGATGTATAGGTCGTATCTGTGGGAGGAAAAAAACAAAGCCCAGACTCTATGATTTGCATCATCATTATTTTATATTGTGAATTATGCTTATAGCTGGCTGAATTTGACTTAGAAATGTGACTGACATTGCATATACTCTTTGGACCTTCTTTTTCTTCTGCTGAGGAGGAAAGAAACAGCCACTCCATCCTTAAACAGAGATCTTGGACAGGGGAGCCAGAGGCATGCAACATGTAAAAATTGGATGATTGTAATAAATAAAACTTGGTACTTTGGGTTTTTTCTGAATGCCCTTGCCAGGCACTCTTTCCTGATGCTTTGCCAGCTAATTAGCATCTTGTGATAGTCGGTTTGTTTCAGGGTGATAGCAAAGCTTAATTTTTGCTTTTAATGACTTTCCATCAATTTTTCCATCTTTGAATAGACAGTATACATACCTATACTATAACTGAACAGAAAAAAACCCTCCTAGATGAAGTGAAAAAAAGTAGCTTATCTTCTCTCAAAAATTTTAATGTTTTTCAAGAAAGTGTTCATGATACATTTCATTTTAAGTATAAATGCTAATTCAAATTGTTTGTAAATTCTAGCAAAATCATAAAGGTAGCATGCAACTCAGAGAAGTGTTTCCAAATTAATTTCTGGAATATTTCTAGATTCCATTAAAATATTTTAAAACATTAAAATGTGGGCTCAGATAAAGAATTTTTATTTAGTCATTAGCCACAAAAACAATTCTAAAACAATGAGATCTTTATACTATGACCTATTAATGATATATAATGGAAATAATTGAGGAGACAGCATAATGTAGCTACACAATGAATTCTCTGAAATATATAAAGGTCTGAAAGCTGATGCGATGACAAGCTGGGTAAAATTGCTGTATAAACACAACTTGACTATGGAGTGCAGACAACAGTTTCTTTAACTATAGGTTTTGATTTAGCAGGACTCATACCTTATCTGTGCTTTTGCTTTCTGATGGATGCAAATATTACACTTTGTGAATATCCCTATTTTGTAATGTTCCGTCTCACTTCTTTGCTGATGGAAAGTGAGGAGTTGCAGATAACTGGGGAATGGAGGAAGGCTGCCAAAGTGAGTTTTGTTAGTGGGATCATTGCAAACCTTTCGGAGGCTTCTGCTGAAGTGTTACTAGGATAGTTATTGAACTCTGTTTATTTTGGGCCGTGTAGCTGTGGAAATGTGTCAGTAGCACTCAGAGGTGAGGAGCCAGCTCTTGTGCTTTCTTCTCACTGTATTTGGAAAATTGTCATCCAGCTCCAAACCTGAGGTGAGTCTGATTTCTGTGATGGGTGAAGAGTCCTGTCGATGGTTTGCACTTGCTCAACTCATCAGCAACCTCCCTCCTGAGGGACGCAACCACCTCAGACTCCAGAGAGGTGCAGGTATGGATGTGTCCCCTCTCTCCCTGCCTCCCATTAGTGCAAGTGTAGAGGGTGCATCACCCAGGAGCGTGCTTGCTGTGTGTGCTAAGGGGAAGACCAGGCCATTCAGCCATAGCCTGCAGCTTTGAACACTATCACCAAGAGCTCACAGCATGGTGCAGTACCCGTTCAGACTGGTGAAAGCTCCTCTCTTGATTTCACATAGCTCTGAACCAGACCCTTAGAACAGAGGGCACTTGTTTTTTACAGGTACAATTAGTATTGCTACCATCTGCTTCTGATTTTCTCTAACCCAGTAAAAGATATATGTAACCAGAATTGTCTATCTGTGCACATTGCAAGTACCAAAGTTAAATAAGTAGCAGCACAGCATTCAAACTGGCAAAAGCCAAAGCAGGGTCTGTCAGTGGGAGCCGATTTTGCCTTCCTGATCGATGTGAGAATGGAATAAAGGTGGCCACCACCCTTTATGTACTTATGGTCCAGCTGTTGTATTAGAGCAAGGCAAGCTATTCCTAACACTCATTCTCTGAATTTGGCTCTGAGAAAGAGATTGTGACAGGAAGGGTGCCACTGCCTTGATAGGTGCCAGAAGTGTCCCTGAAAGAGTTGTCTGAGTCCTGCTGGACTCCCTGTGGCTGCTGGAGCTCATGATACCTGTTCTGGGGGACGGTGGGAAACTGTGGGCAAGGGGATGGTGCCTCAGGGATCCTGCAGGAAGCAAACTTGGGATGAGTGGTTGATTTGGATTGTTTTGCTATTAGTTGTCTAATTCAGCCAAAACTTGTTGAAGAAAGAGGAGGAAGTTAGACTTCAGCAGTATTTATCCTTCTTAAGAGTGTTATAGCTATTGAAAGTTGGTAAAGGATACAAGATGAAATTAGCAGGTGGTGAATTCAAAGCAAAACAAAGACGCCAGTTCTCTGCCCAATATATTGTTAATCAATGGAAATCCTTGCTACAGGACATTGTGGATATTAAAAGGTTACACAAATTCTTGATAGTATTCTCTCGAGAATTAATAAATGCATGAAAACATGCTTGGCTTAAGAAAAGCTCTGGCTTTAAATGTTTAGAGAATAGGAGAGTACTTGGAGGAAGTGTCGTTTGTCCTCTTCATATGCTCGTTCCCGAGGCTTTTGCTTAGCCACATTCCTCATGGCTCTATTCTTGTGGTTTTGTTGAATGCCTTGCCTGCTGGATTGCTCACAAACTTTCTTCCGTAGTTATTTGCTTATAGTGTCATGTATCTGTGTATCAAATGGTTTCTAGCCCTGAGCAGATGGCTGGTTTTTATTTGTTTGTTTGAAGTAGTATAATTTCAGAAAGTCATTTCCAGATAAACTGTTGCAGAAACTAAAGAGTTTAGGAGACCTGCTATCAGCAAATGTTCTAGAGGAGAAAAGTATTATTAGGAGAATATGAAAGCACCGATTTTTTTTTCAGGTGCTGATTGGAAGAGGAAAGCTGGGACAGAGACAGCTCAAGGGCTCTTGACACTCCTTTCCTTCCACAAATGCTCTTACACCATTCTTGCTTTTACACTTGCCACAATCGTACCCTCAATATAAAACCAAACAAAGAGAATTTGCAAATAATGATCAAACTAGAAAACATTTTTTAAGTATTCTAAGTATTTTCAAAGATATTTTTGGCCATGCCCTATCACTTAAAAATAGACCTTAATTTCAGTCTATATTATCATAGAATTATGTCAGAAATAGTTGCAGAAAGCAAACAGAAATTGTTACCACCTGTGGCCAGCTAACTATTAATTTCACATTCCTCAATTCCATAGGGAGTTTATTGTAGTGACATTTTATCTAATTTGTTAATAATTTCCATCAATTTCACTTATGCTTACTGGTTTAATTAAATGTTTTTCAGGAGAAAGTTCTCTTTGCTTTCTATTCACATCTTGTGAACTGAGCTATCCAAAAGGACACACCCTCTATGACTTAGCTGGAATAATCTTAAAAGCATTTTGATGGTTACTTCCCACCCTTCCTTCCCAGACAAGCCACGTTTTTCCCAGCTTGTGGTAAACAGGCAAGACAACTACTCTCTAGTAATGCTTGTCACTCCAGTCACTTGTTTTATTTGCTTATTAATAATACAATTGGATTATAACAAGTGAGTCATTCTCCTCTTAAGAAAACCCCACTCACATTGTAAAAATAAATGTAAAACTATCCTAGCAAAAAGCCTCTTAAAATGAAGAGAGTTTGTATCTTTTTAGTCCTCGTTATATGTTTAGGCTGGTGACTTAAGTTGACATCCAGATTGATTCATTTTACCTTTTCTTCTGGCGCAATGAAGGTAAAACGAATAGCACCATAAATTTAAATGTTCTATGGCAAGAGGTAGAGCCAAGATCTTCAGTGATATCCTTTATAATATTGGACAACAAATTACAACAATAATTGCTATGTCAGGCCCATGGATGTGTGTCTGAGTTATAACACATCTTTGAAAAGATAACTAGCTTTGATTTAAAGGCATCAGGCAATGGTAAAGCCTCTGCATTTCAGTGTGGTGTTGCAGAGATTAAACTTCTAGCCTGGATTTGGTTAGCTTCAGCTTCCACTGATGTGAATTTTTATGAATTTGAGGAAAAAGTGAAGAATCTCTTCCACACTGAGACTATGCACTAATTGCCTCCTTAACATAACTTAAATAAACTAAATAGACTGTTTGAAGTAGATGCTTCCAACATGAGTAGGTGGATTAAGATCACTGAAGCTTGCTGTGGGGAAAAAGTACACACCTTGCTGGCATGTAAGTCAGTGCTTGTCTGATGGTGACTGGAAAATATGTATAACCTGAGTCCCATTTTGTTAGACATTTCCATGGATAAAGAATGCCCTCAAAGTTGCAAGTGTGAATTAGTGGTGCCCAAGATCTGTAGAGAGGAAAGGAGCTTCCCAAAACAACCATTTTCCTCTAGATTTTCTGGAGCTGGAGCTATTAGCAGCTGTTTTCAGCAAAGTAGGGGATGGTCATACTGCAGGACTCAGTCTTTTGCCACTATGAAAGTGTGAGACTGAAAGATGCATAAAAATTTCCTCCCTGGATGTTGACCAAAGTTGATATTGCTCTCTGTGGACCTCCTGTGTGATCTGCTTATTTTTCAGTTCCCTAGCTGACCTAATTTTTTTTGCAGTGCTCGTCCAGACCTTATATTGACTGTGCTTACAGTCTGGGCTGTGACAGTGCAGCTGAGAAGAAAAAGTAAAAACATGGCTTTTGCCATCTATATGCTTAGTCCTTGTATCCATCGTGTCCTAGGAACAAACTGGAGAAGTTGCCTGTGAGGGTTTCTCCAAGTCAGGGCTTACAACAGCTATGGTCTTTCTGCAGCAACTGTGATTTGCCCTTACGCAAGGTGAATCCTATTCCTTCACTGCTGTGTATTTCTAAAGCAAGGTGGATGATGTACCCTATGCTGTCCTAGCTCACATCCTAGCAAGTTCCACTTGCTTCCATAAGCAGATCTACTGATGTCCGTAAGAACATGCTGCAAAAAGGAATTGGCTATTTAGCTATTGTTATCTACTTGTTTATAGTCAATATCTAATGTAGCTAACTTTGAGGGATGCCTCTTGACATCACTTTTAGGGATATTAGATTTGATCCATGACTGAGAAGCAGTTCTGGCAGTTTTGGTTTGGCCTCGGTCTTGATATAAGGGAAGAGATTTTTAGACTTCCATTTGTTGTTTGAAAAAATACTGCTAGTTTGTCAGTAAATACTACTGTTCACATCGGAAGGGCAATAAGTCAAATTAAGATTTTTGGGTCTGTGAAAGAGGATTCCGCTTTTGAACTTTTGGAGTGTAACTGATTTGGGGGTCACAGTGATTCAATCTCAATCATTTTTCATGTGTATCACGGAATCACTGGTAAGTTTGTTTAATCTATACTGGCATGAGGAAGAAGAGAAAACAATCTGCTGAAGCTGACATGAAGGATACAAATGTTGGGAGTGAATTATGTTCCCTCTCACTTAACCAGTTAGCTTGAGGGAGGACAAGTAGCTGTCCCCTTTTCTTGCAGGTCCTTTTAGTGGCCCAAGTGCCTCTCTCTGGATGGGTTAGTGTACCTGTGCTTTAAGGGCTGTATCGCTGCCCTGCTGCCGGTTGTGTGGAAGAGAAGAAGTGGTTCTTTAGAGTTAGTTCACCTGGGTAGACTGTCACTGCAAACCACTTCAGCAAATGTCAGCATAGACCGGTGCCTTCATCTGTATTTTCATCCAGTTAAGTTCACTGAGCGGTATCCTGATTTTCCTGTACAACGTGTAGAACAATGTTCGTGGCGTGGAAGCTAGGGCACATCTGGTGAAATCAGGTGTCTGTAGATACTGCTGCAGTGTCAGTGAATTCCATAAGTTAGGAAGATTGTACTCTGCTTGATCTGCACTTGCTCAGATCAGCTCTATGTTTGTGCAACATTTTTGTTTATTGTATTTCCAAATGATATATTTAAGTTACATGTACTCAGTGGAGTCTTGCTTTGTATGAATGTTATCCCACAGGCACTGTTAAGTATCTTGCAAGCAGATCTATCTGTGCTCTTCACAGTGTTCATTTCTCTACATATCCCACTGAAGGCTGGGTCTCAGCAAAGGAAATGCTGAAAATGCACAGTGCTTCAACTGTGTATGAGCTGTTTATCTTCAGATTTGCATTTCTATGTCTGGTTTGTGTGGCACTCTGAAGAAAACAGATCAAAGTAACAGAACCTGTAATTTCATTACCTTTGTGTTCCACAAATTCTGTTTGTGCCTGTTCTCAATAGAATAGCATTGGGACCAAAACAGAGATTTGAAAAATCTTTGAAGTTTGGAACATATGGGAGGAAGGACAGTCTTATGACAGTAGACTTTGCTTGAAATCTAAACTGGTAATTTAATATACAGACTGCATTATGGAAACCACTCATGTTTAAAAGCATTCACAAAGCATCAGTTCTTAAACAAAAAACAAACTCTGTCTTAGATTTGCACAAACTCTCTGTTCTTGTGTTGGCAGTGAATGAGCATGGAGCCTCTGTTCAAGACCATGGTGTTTCCCAGGCCTAATTGAATTGTTTTGTTTATTTTTAGGGGGAGAAAAGGGGTAAAGGATCTTTGCCGAATCAGTTTTTCATTTAAAAAAAGGCAGCTCTTTTACCCAAATTAATGAAAATGAACACATATTGCTGATGGGCCTATTTTTCACAGAGGAAGAAAACAAGGGATAGTGTTGAAAGCTGTGAGGAGCCCACTCCCATCCAAATGTCCAACAAGATTTTAATATAACCATTTTTATCCTAGAACCATCTTTTGTTGTTCCTTTATGCTTTGCATTCTGTCTAGTTATTAGCAGCAAACTTCATATAAAGCAGCTGAGAAATGCTGCCAGACCAGAATCTAAACTCTGGGTCACATCCTTCTGAGCATGTTTAAATGATATACAAAGAAGATGGCTTCCAGTTCAGCTACATAATGTCATGTCTTTCAAAGCTGAAAATTGTTAATTTTACTGAGTTCTTACAAAGCACAGTGGCATACACAATGTGATGAGGAGTCCTGTAAGAAGTTTGGTGTGCTTTTAATTCTCCTTGAAATCAGGAATGGGCATTAAAGAACATGTTTTCATGAGTCGTGGGATTGTTATTCCCAAATTTTTTAATTTTTACTTTGGTTTCTCTGAAAAACAAGTTAAATATAATTCATAAAATAGTATATTGTTTTATCTGTAAGTATTGAAGTGTGTATTTGTAGTTTAAAAGTGCAGATATGTTAAAATTCCTGAATGCATGGTAGTTTTTTTGTGCGTCTTCTGAATAATTTTCCAGATTAAGTATAGACCAAATTGTAAAAATCATAAATGTAATATCAGTTTGTATAAGAATAGGTAAATGAGCTACAAAAAAGAACATATGACAGTTTGCCATTTCTAATAACCTTCAAAAACAACTCTTCATGGATCAATACTTGGTCTGATGCAGAATGTGTGATGCAGTTGATTTATTCAGCCAGTTTCACTGAAACCGAGTAGCCTACATTCATTCTTAAAGCTCAGAGAAAACATGACTGAAAATGAGGAATGAGTTAAAAGAAGAGTTTGAAAGTAATCCTTCACTAGTAAGTATTAAGTCCTCTGTTTGATTTAGGGTAAAAAAATATATTCAGCTCTGTCTGAGTCATTGCAGTGAGAGATCTGTATGTCCAGGAAAACCCTGAAATGTTTGATTGATGAGCAGTTTTGGCCAGAATGTAATTTTCCATGCATGCTGCTTTTAAATTTAGGAAAAAGTAAACATTTTAGTTTTGAAAATTTTCAAGCTGAACATAGAGGCAACATGGTAAATGTGGTCCTTATTCTGATCCTATTTCAGATTATGTTGAAGTTAGTTTCAATGCCAGTACTCTGGCTGGTGATATGTTTTGAAAAAGAACAGTTTATGGCCAGTATGTTTTGCTATTTGGGTGTTTCTGAACATAGTTGTATGATATATTGCAATAAGGAAATTAGATGTTATATACTTTCAAATAAGGAAACTAAACTTTATGTATTCTTCCTAATTGTGGAGAATTCCCTCTTCATGTGCAATAGGAAAATCTAGTTCAGTTGATTATTGTCTCTGTGAAAATAAATGTTGATAAAATCAGGTTGTGATTCACTTAGGATTGAGAGTGATCTGCAGTCCTTTTCCTCTCTGCTCCCAGGCCTTGACCTCTTTCCACCTAAAGGATATTATCATGTTTAGAGCAGGCAGGTCACCTCTCTTCACTATCTCCATGGCACTGTATCACCTCAGTGGATATAGAAGCAATGCAGAGATGGCCATAAAGTATCCAAAACACTGATAAAAGTATTTGTGCTTTTAACCAGAGACTTCATCTAGAGACAGATGGGACCTCTCTTGTACCTTTGTGGGAAAGCAGAGTCCAACCCCAGTGCTTGTGGAATAACGAATCCATTGCCGGTTTGTGTAGGGTCATCCAGCTGCAGGCAGTGCTTTCATCCTATTTTGAAGATCTAAGTGGGTTTAAAATCATCCTGTATTTCCTGTACCGTGTGTTCTGCCTTCACAAGGCAAATGAAGGTTTGGGCCTTGCTCCTTGTCTTACTTGAGTGAGTCCCCAGTTCCCTCTTCAGGGGCTGAATGAAGATACATGCTCTGGCTCCTCAGTTCTCATCTCAGGTCAGTCAGCTGGCCAAGCTTCTCAGTGCCGTCTCCCAGACTGCATCGGGCCCCCTCCTCCTTTATTCTTTTCCACTCATACCTCATATTCTACTTAGATAAGAAGTGGAGTACTTCTCACCCACATGGGGTTGCTGTGAAGGCCAGTGCTTTGCAAGACTGTGGTGCCCTCAGATATCAGAGTGACACGGACCACGGAAGTAACAAAGAGTAATCAGTAATCTTTTATTATATGAATGTTGGTGCCCATTCCTCGTGATTCCCTACACGTATTTTAGTTTTCTCTGTATGTGGCTTGCCTGTCGTTTTGATATGTTCCCTACACCTGCTCCCAAAAGACTGTGTACTGGAAAGAAGTGACACTGCTGCTTGTCATGGGGGGCCTGCCTCTTTCCACACACTGCAGACACCCGGGACAGTGCTACATTCAACCTCATAGCATTGGCTTCCTTTCTCGCCTCTTTGGTTGCTTCAGAAATTTATAAAATGCAGGAATCCACCTACAGTCATAAATACACATACACTGACACTGTTGTCATGTCATCGAATGTGTTTTGAGATCCCTTGCATGTGTGAATGTGTGTCAATACACGCATGCATGTCTTAATTTTTACTGGCATACTTACACGCAAATGTCCAACAGTGTGGACCTCTGTTTATATCCCATAAAGTTCTGTGCTTGTCACCTGCACAGCAAAAAATATGCATATGAAGATTTTTTCCAGATGCTTGGATTTTAGTTTATTTTGTAAAGTCTGTGTTTATATCCAAGCTTTATGTTACAGTTTTATTTTGATCTCCTCGGGCGCTCCACTGCAGTGAGATTTTGATCTCTGGAATATGGCATTTCTATGTATGATTCTCAATTTCAGATAGAACTGGCTAAACATATACATTTTTGAAGTTTGGAGACCATTTAAAAATTTCTTAAGACCTCTGGAGACAGTTTTGGCAGTGGTTTTGTCTTCTGACAGTCTAGCCTGAAAAAAGGAAAATAGAGATGAGCAGATAAACTTGATGGAGCTCTTTGTGAACACTGACATTAGCTCAGTAAGGATGATCCCCATCAGCTCCATCTACACTCAGTGGAGGAGAGGGCATTTATCCTCCAGAGAGTGACTCTGAACAGTTAGATTAGGGTTCACTGGTGAATGTTTTTCTCTCCATTGACCGGAGACTGTTTAGACACATTAGCCACACGTGATTAAATTAACCTTGATGAGTATTCTTTCTGATGGGCTAATCTAAGAATTGAGTTCCAGTCATTAGGAAAGCTGATATGTGAACAGTATCTCTGTATCTTGGGCAACTTATCCTAAAGATGGGCAAATTAAGCAGCATTATGAAGTTCTTTGTAGATCATTTTGCATTAGGGTTGTGTATTTCAGAGCGGACTTTGATCCATATTACCATAGACAGGACAGTTTAATGAACACAGGGAAAAAGAGAAATAAGTATTAAAAGACTACGAAGATGGAAGGAAAACAGTCTTACTTGAACCACTGGGTTTCTGACATCAGATCTTCAATTTGCATTTTTTTCCTCATTAAAATAGATGTGCATATAATTTTCATTTACTGAGTGAAAATGGAAAGGTGGCAAAAGCAATCTGATAACTGAAGGAGATGGTCATGGTAGGAAATCTAACCCTCACAGCTGGAAAATCTTCAGGTGGCAGTGGCCCAATATCTGAAAGTACTGACCTTGCATGGCCTTGTGGATTACAAGAGAATTTGTAGGAAATAACCAGAGCTAGAGTGCTGGGTGCTAAGGGAATGTTAAATACAAAAAGTTAGACTCATGCAATGTTATGATTGCAAGTAGAAAAACAAATAGGAAAATGCAATAAAAACTCATTCATAACATACATATTATACGTTAATTATGTCACTGAGTACTGGTGGCAATGTTTATGTTTACATATTATATTACTAAAGAAAGGCATGTTTTCTCTTATCATTTAAGCAGGTGGTTCCATGCAGAAGAAATATTTATATCTATATTATCTTTATGTGAACGTTTATCTGTTACATGAAACGTTGGAAAATGTGACTGACTCAATATGTTTCATATCGGTTTAAAAAAACTGAAGTTGTGTTCTTTTGCTTGATAGGGTGTTATGACATTCTCTCTGGTAGAGAACAACTTCTATAATGCAAGGTGGCATACCTTTCCGAGGGTGTTGCAGGAACTATATGCCTAGGGGGTTTCCTGGAGGCCCCATGATGTAAGAAATATGCAGCCTTGTTGGGAAGTCCGGCTCTTTTGGAAAAATGAGAATGCCATGTTCTCAGACTGTCACTGCTGTAAACCTGGCGCATCACAACGAGAAAGAGCGGTTTGATACTTGTGCAGTATTCTCAGGTAGTAGTTAATGGGAAGATTATGCCAACTCTTTAATATAATATGTAAACTAGTATATTAGGTTTGTATGGCCGGTTTTGGTAGTGGGGGAGCTACAGGGGTGGTTTCCGTGAGAAGCTGCTAAAAGCTTCCCTCATGTCCAACAGAGCCAAATGCCAGCTGGCTCCAAGACGGACCCGCTGCTGGCCAAGACCAAGCCCATCAGCAATGGTGGTAGCGCCTCTGGGATAACAGATTTAAGAAGGGGAAAAAAACACCCAAACTGCACAATTGCAGCCAGAGAGAGGAGTGAGAATATATGAGAGAAACAACCCTGCAGACCCCAAGGTCAGTGAAGAAAGAGGGGGAGGACGTACTCCAGGTGCCAGAGCAGAGATTCCCCTGCAGCCTGTGGGGAAGACCATGGTGAGGCAGGCTGTCCCCTTGCAGCCCATGGAGGTCCACGGTGGAGCAGATGTCCACCTGCAGCCTGGGGAGGACCCCATGCCAGAGCAGGTGGGTGCCCGAAGGAGGCTGTGACCCCATGGGAAGCCTGTGCTGGAGCAGGCTCCTGGCAGGACCTGCGGATCTGTGGAGAGAGGAGCCCACAGAGCAGGTTTTATGGGAGGACTTGTGATCCTGAGGGGCACTGGCACTGGAGCAGTCTGTTCCTGAAGGACTGCAGCCCGTGGAAGGGACCCATGCTGGAGCAGTTCGTGAAGAACTGCAGCCCATGGGAAGGGCTCATGTTGGAGTAGTTCATGGAGGACTGTGTCCTGTGGGAGGGACCCCACAGTGGAGCAGGGGAAGAGTGAGGAGTGCTCCCCCTGAGGAGGAAGGAGCGGCAGAAACAAGGTGTGATGAACTGACCACAACCCCCATTCCCCATCCCCCTGTGCCTCTGGAGGGGGAGGGGGTAGAGAAAATCAGGAGTGGAGTTGGGCCCAGGAAAAGACAGGGGTAGGGAGGAAGGTGTTTTTAAAATTTGGTTTTATTTCTCATTACCCTACTCTGATGTGATTGGTAAGAAATTAAGCTAATTTCCCTTAGTCGACTCTGTTTTGCCCGTGATGGTAATTGGTGGGTGATAACCCCCTGCCCTTATCTTGACCCCTAAGCCTTTCATTATATTTTCTCTCCCCTGTCCAGCTGAGGAGGGGAGTGATAGAATGGCTTTGGTGGGCACTTGGTGTCCAGCCAGGGTCAACCCAGCACAACTAGCAAACATGGAGAGCCTGTGAAAGGAAGACAGGTTGAAAGAGCACTGCCAGTCTTCCCTGGGAGAGCTGTTGTGCCAGGCTCTCTCCTACCACAGGTGAAAGTGTCTGCCTCGTGACCATCATATTTCTTTCCGATCCTCAAAAAGTCAGGATAACGGGGAACATTAAAACTGACTTGAGATAAAATATTTCATATTGGTTAAAGGAATAAATATTAACTATTATCACTTTGGGAGTTGCAATTACTTGGTTTTAATTCGGAGTGCTCACATTAAGCACTTGTTACTTGTCATTTAAAAGTGCTTTGGAGGTTGTATAATACAGAAAGATCAGAAATATGTTTAATCAAAAGAGGGAAATATCCCTCCTGCTCTTTCAGTGTGTGTGTATGTATGTATAGGAGGATGTTTGCAATTCAGTGGCCTTTTCAAGTGCTGACTTGATCAGGCAGGTGCAGAGCACTCTAATGCTGTTTCAGCTGAGCCCTAAACTATGTGCTTGAGTTTTTGCTGAAATTATAGCAAGAGCATTCAATGCTTTGCAGAATAAAGATTTATTTTTTTACATGTCTCAGAGTATTATATAAAGCTAAAATTTTATATAATAGGATAGCCAGTACCTACTGCTGGTTATGGTATAAGGGGCTACATTTGGTTCATGGTCTTTATGTGAGATCCCATGAAGATCACATGAATCTGATCCATTGGCTCTGATAAGGAGTGAGGTCAGGGGGATTTAACCTCTGACATGCCTGTCTTCTACTGCTAAACATCTATATTCTCCCAGTTCTACAATATTCACATGACTGAATACCCTTTTTAAGCAATGACTTCATATATTTTGATTAAAAACCAGAAAGCGGGAAATAAGATGAGAGAGACAGATCTCAGCTTTCACTTTGAGGAGATGTTTTTTGTTTAAAATATTATGCCAAGACAAGTGATTCAGAAGGGATAACTATACGAGCAGATTTACCTAAGCAAATGCAATTGTCTCCCCCCTTCCCTCAAAAAAGTCACTAATGCTGATGAAGAAAAATTTTTTTAAAAAGCCTAAAGAAAGCAGAAATGTCTTTAAAACCTTTTTCTAGTATCAGTTCAACCCACACCATTCATTTCTCATAATAGTTCATAAGATCGTAGTAAGTAATCAAGCAAATATTTAGAGATATTAAAATTGCTTTCCCTGTAAATTTCATGTTAGTAAATCAAAAAACTATTTTTATTATGGGATTAACAGTATTTAGGCTTTGCAACAGTGATGTATTGGATGGTAGTAGTCAAAGTACCGGACACTACAGGATGGAAATGGTGACACTCAGAAAACATCTTAAGCTTTTATTTTTACATTCTAAGTAATTCTACAGTAGCATCTAAAGGCCTTGAATCTGGAGTAGTGCCATCCTGTGCTAGAACTGCACAAGCACATTATGTGAGATGGTCTCTGCCTGGAAGATACAATGGAAACAGCCAAGGCAAATAATAGGGAAAAAAAGAGAGGTGCAGGAGGGTGAAGAAACTTGCTGAAGGTAATCCAAGAACAGAGATAATGATGGAAAGTGAATCCAGGCTTTAGAACTGTGATTCAATGCTCAGTCTGTTACCATGCTGCATCCACGGTCGTTCCTACTATTTCTTCTAGGAGTTCAGTGTTTATTGTAAGAATTTTTATGTCAGCTCAAACTAAAGTGAAGAAATTAGTGTCTAAATGTAGAAAAGCTTTAAAATAATTTGATGGCTTCACTGTTGGCAATTCAAAACTTAGGCACAGCAGTTCAGGTGAGGTGCTAACATTTCAGTTTAGCCCATGAGAATTTGCTCAAATGTATATTACCTCAATATATACTAGGATCTGAGAGAGACAGCTGCATATAAAAAGCATCATTACAGTCAGTGGAACAAATTTTGGTTAAATTTCCTGAAATTCTACAACTATAAGTATTTGAAGCCAATAGATACTGTTTGTGTGGTTTTGGTGACTCTAAGTTCCTACCAATCAGACCATTGACTTTTTTTCAACCACATCCAGTGCATCACAAAAGGAATAAGTGCATTTATTCCTTTTATTTTCTGTGTGAATATTATCTGCAAAGTTTCTAGTTTACATTTATCTCACTTTGGTTTGATATAGTTGGATGAATGATTTGAAAGAATTTATATTGCCCATGCCCTACTTCCAATAGTTCTCATTCAAAACCAGGTCTGCTTTTCTTTCCATCAGCACACATTACACTGAGATATGCAGATTCTTCAGAATCAGTATGTTAATAGGAATGTGTGCATTTCATTTTTTCTACTATTGAAAACATTTCTTTTTTACTTTTGTATTGTAATTTACATAATGTAAAAATAAAATTATGTTTTTGTGGCATAATAGACAAAATTAAAAGTTGAAATGAAAATGCTGATATTACTAAAAATGTATCTGTGAAAAACAATGTTTAGATCCCCCGTCTGTCTTAATTGCTTAAGAAAGAACAAAAACAAAAGGTTGAAAAAGAAATATTTCAGAATATTTTGTAAGTGTTTAGAATAGCTCAGGTTTTGCATGCTAGTGCTTGGAGTGATGAATTCAGAATTTGTCTACAGTGAATAACAGCTTAAAAATTCAAATGCATGTTGCATTTCCTAAAATATTTGCATATATATATATCTCTCAAATATTTGCAATTAGGGTATATGAGTAAAGCTTAAAAATTTAACTGTGTATTTAGCACCAATTTTATTCTTTATTTACTCTTCTCAGTTTTAGGAAAGAAGGATTTCTACTCTTTAACAGATTTTTTTCAATAAGGTTCATATAAAGTAGGCGAGAATGTGAATCATTAGGCTATTTTCCTTAGAGTTTGGTACTTCTAGTATTTGGCTTCTTTAATACTGGCTAAAATAACCCCTTAAATCCATATTTCTTAGACATTTAGATAGTTCTGCTTATTATTAGAGGTCACTGAAGACCCAGCACTGTGGCCCCTGCTGTCACTGTTAGAGATTACAGGGTGGCTACTGACAATCATGAGACTTGCAAGCTGTTTATCAGTTCCATGAAACATGTGCAAGAAAAGGTAAAAAATTAATCATGACCTGAATAATGATCTGTGCCCACTTTGCCAAACCAAGATAACTACACAGTCTATATTGCAGAACATCTTGTTGCAGCCAGTGTGAGTCTCTCTGGGATGCAAGGTGGCTTGTACATTTTGCAAAAGTTTTCCAGCACACAACTGCAAGGGATTGGGTCATAGGGAGTGGTGGACTCACACAGGGTGGGTCTGGCTCTTGAACTCTGCACTGAAAAGTTAGGACTGTAGCAAGGCTCATTTTCTCTTTTACTGTATTCCATCGTCTAGTCAAAGCCTATTCCTGGCTGCTCACAAGTCTTCATCAGTTTTGGATGCCAATCAAAGCTGAGCATAAGGAGGGTTCCAGCACACATCTATAATACCAATATACCTAAATAATCTTTGTTTAATACCTTATTTTAAAATCATCTTGTATTGCTTCTTGCTATTACAAATATTTGAAATATTTTTCTTAACACATCTTTGTAGTATATGGCTTACTATGAAAAAGATTGAAATTACCTGCATTCTTAATTATCTTTCGAAATAATGACCTACAGCCCTGTCTGACCTTATTTTCCCAAACCTAAATAATAAAACTCTTAAAAAAACCCAAAACTATGCTTCCAGGATTTCAGAATCAGCTTATAGCATGACTCTTGTCTTTTTAATATTATAGTTGCTAGCATGCTGCTCTTGAAAATGCTGCATAGAATTACATGTTAAGTACTGATTTAGGTTTTTTTTGTTATTCATGAATATGTAAGCCTGTAGTTGAAAGATGTTATGGTTAATCTCTAAACTTAGTCCTTTGAAGGAATGAAAAGTAGAAGGGACTCAGCATTATTTGGCTTGCTGATGCCAGATGACAAGTATTTGAGTGTTCCTGTGCAGAAACAGGCAGCCAGATATGGTTTTAGATCTTCCTTTTCTAAAAAAATAAGTGGACACTGAATAAACTATTTGAAGTAGTTCCTCTCTTTGCTTATCAAAACATTCAGCATAATAAAAACATAGTACTGGAAAATCTTTAGCGTCTTTAAATCCTAGATCAGATGCAACATTATTGAAACTTTTTATTTAAACAAATAAAGCCAGCTGATATGTTATCTGGCAAGCAAAGTTGTATAGGGACTTCCCTTAGAGTATTTTTTCACAATAAAGTATGGGTGTGGAATTCCCCTGCTGATCCCTCCCTTGTTCCTCATCTCTCCTTCTACCTCCCACAATAATGGAATGGCATGCACTACCGAAGTTAGATAAAGGCTTCTAAATCCTGACTTTTAGTACTGGAAAAGAGGGGCTTATAATAGATCAAGTGCCAGACTGTCTTAAGGTACCTGGCACTGTATTTACTCAAGCTCACTTGAGATGTTATTCATATTTATTTGAAATACTTGTCTAATCTCTCTGAATTTGGAATCCTGTGCTTTTCTCTGGCACCTCAGAGTTTGGAAGAAATCTTTCATTTCCAGTATGTTGTGCTATTTGTAATAACACTTGTTCTTTCACCTAGGATCTGAGGTTTGTTTCTCATACTGTTGTGATATTCTGGCATATAAATTATTGCTCTTTAAAATGGATCAGTTGGATTTGCTCCAAATCAATCTTCTTTTCTCTTAGCTTCAACTGGGAAAAGGGAGCATGCTGGTTAGATCAGGCATTAGCAGTTTCAGAACCGAGCTCCTCCTTGGGCTCTTCCAAAGAGCTAGGCAGAGTCTTGAACACCATCTGGTCAGAAGGTGTTGTCCTCTTCCAGGGACAGCAAATCTTTGTTACATACAAGATGAAGTATGTAATCAATGCGCTTTGAGCAGTGTTTCATGGCATATCTTCCTCCATTTTTTCCTTTCTGAAAGCTCGTCTTAATTATGGTACATGGTCTGAGACTGCAGAATTAGTCACATAATCACACTGACATCACAGAAGGCCTACTCTCCTGTCAGTTGGAAGGTAACCCCATTTGTTCACCCAAAGAGCTCTTAAATTAAAGGATTAGGGAGAGATTTTGAGGGTGCTGGGAGTACCACATATGTAGCAAGTATGCAGTCCTCTGCACTAAATGTGACTTTTGCAGGAAGGACAGCAGAAGAATTTGGTGTAAAATTTGGATAGGACTTACTTTTTACATTCTGAAGTTGAGCTTCCTTATTATTGATATTGGAAATTATATCTGTAGGCATACTACAGACATACTACTTCAAAACTCTTCACTTTAGTTTAGAACCATTAATTTAATAAACCTTAGGGTCCAAATATGTTGTTTAGATACGTAGTCAATGTTTCTTTCACAGGAGGAAACATTTCAGATGTTTCAGTCAGATCTTTCTGGCCTTTATCCACGATAAGAAGTGTACAATGGCAGTTTTAAAAAAGATAAACTTCCAAAATGAGGACATACTGGGATACTCATCTCTGCTAAAACAGAGTAAGTAACAAGAAATTAGAGGGGAAAATGTTTAACCACAATGCATATCATAAATTCTACCACCTCAAATCGTTGGGGGTGTACAGTGGGTTTGCCATAAGGTGTGGTGGCCAAGCTGTGCCACAATGTCCAAGCCCTATTAGAGAAAAAAAGACTAAGAGAAAAGCATCATGTGTCTGTCTGCCACAGGCCTTATTTTTCAAGGGGTAAAGTCAGAACCACTGTTGCATAACCATGACAGAGCTTGTTTCCAGAACTGAGCTTCTCTAGATTAAAAGAAAGTTCATGAAAGTCCACCAAAGACTAGGATGAGCTATGAGGTTTCATGAGGCACCACTGCTGTTAGGAGCCAATTGCAGGCAAACAACAAAAGCTGTCAAATGTGTTGATGGCACTGCTCAACATTTAGAATAAACTTCTCCTGCTCATCGTAATGGGCCTTGCTTTAGGGGTAGACTCTGTCCTGTGTCATTTTAGACGTTCAAAAGATAGATATCTATTTCAAAGCAGGTTGTTTGGGCTCTCTTTGCAGTAAGAAGTCCAAAAGTAAGCTGGGATGAAATTCATCAAGTCTAAACCAGTCAGCAATTTTAAAATGAGGTGACTCATGATCTAGAAAAGGCTATTTATCTCTAGTGATTCTAAAGGGAGGTTGGACAGCTCTCTGAGCTGTATGTCCAGAATTGGCTTGAGTAATCCTAGCCTGGATTATTAATTACTCATGTTAATTCTGTGTGAGTGTGTGACTTTCTGATGAAAAAAGACCCGGTTAGGGGTTTTCTTGTGACTTTGATCTGTAACTCTAGCTTTGATCTCCTTGTGTCTCACAGCCACACTGTATATCCTACAAAGCCATCTTATCATCTATGAAACTTCTGAAGTTACATTTTTTGGCAGTTCCATGTCCTTTAGCTTACAAACAGGCAATGAGAAGTAAGAAATAATATTGTCATACCAAGTGTTCAGAAGTCCTCATTTTCCTTTCCTTTCCTTGATTGAATCACTGATCAGCTGGTTCATGTATATTCTTGTGTTCACACCTTGGGCATATACATTCAAGGGTTGCTGTTCAGATCTCTTTTTTTACCTCTGTAGTACCTGTAGCACATAATCTGGACCCTCCACACTATGTGGTTCATGTGACAGTGGAGCTCATTCCAGCTTCAGTTTCCTCCCATTTATTATCTGTGTTACACTTTCCATTTTTTTTCCAACTGTTTAAATGCATCACAACCCTTTGAAAAGTTAATTTTCATTTGCTTTAGGTTCTTTTGTAATGCTTTTGAGGACTTGTTATATTTTATTATTTTACTTTGTAATTTTGGTCCTGGGTTTCCCCATCTCGTTCTTTAATCTCATACTGTAGCTTCTGGCTTTGGTCCAGAAAGTGTGTGGTTATGATCTCCCCTGGCATCAAGGTCTGTGGGAGAGAATTTTTGGTCTCTAATGGGCCTACCCAGTTGTCTGGAAGAAGAAGACATCACAATTAAATATCCTCCATGGCATTTAAACCCAGACTGAAGAAATAAAGAGGGCTATCCCCAGCTACCCAATAGGTTTGTGTACAAAGGATTACACATTTGCCCTCTCCAGCACTCCTAGAATCAGCTATAAAGAAAAAGAAAACCTAATTAAAACCACCCTTGGTTCCAGAGCTGCTCTCTGGCACAGGTTCCTCAGGACGCAGGAGGTTGTGCTCTTGTCAGCTAGGCTCCAAAACCAGACAAAACGGGTCTTCAAGAGAAAGTTGTCAGCACCAGAACTGCTGATATGTGTTTCTGTGTTGGTAGAACACAATCCTTTGGAGGACCACTCACCTTTGTATGTCTACAACAGATATGTCAAGTAGGTCCCTATTCTCCTCAAAAAAATCCACCACAGTGAATTTCTTACCATGTAAAGGAACATTCTGAAATTGTCAATGGGGATTCCCTACTTCCCTGAAGGCCAGCAAGCAAGGCTCATGGTTTCTTCATTGCACAATGTCTAAGCAGTTGGCAGGGCAGCTGCCTGGAGTGCCAGTCACAGTTTCTCCGTGTGCGTCACTCTTGGTGTTTCAGGAGCAACACTGCACTTGGCAGGGGCTGTGCTTCAGTTTTTGTTCATGTCATGGCTTTGTGAACACCATGGCCCCCCTGGCTGTAGTCTCGGGGTCCTGGCTGGAACTGTTCACAGAATGACAGTACTTACAGGCATTCAAAGGAGAAGGGCAGGACGCTCGCTTGTATCTCTTCTACATTGAAATGTGCTGTTAGTGTGTACATTTGCAACCTTTTCTCCTGTTACAGTTCTGCTGTTGAAGAGTTTGATCTCATCTCTGAATTCTCTGGCTGAGAGAGAAAGGAGCCCTCTCTGCCCCTTTTCTCACTGTGTGAAGGGAGGGTGGCTCGCAGCGTGCCCTCTGCATCCTCTGCTAGGATAGAAATTCTCCAGGTACCTGCACAAACGCCCCCTGTGAGGTACATATGGCATCACAGCTCAAAGGAACCATTAGAGGTCAGCAGCATGTCTTTTTACCCTGGCACTTTTCCTTTATTTTTACAGTCCCATCCTGATCCCTTCTGGGCAGGAGCCTTTGTGTGAAGGGTATGAACTCAGCAGGCTGAGTTGTCAGTTCCCCTGTAAAATCCCTTAACTACAGTAGGGGTCGGTAGGGGGTGGGGTGTTTAGAGAAGAAATTGGCCATATATGGATAATATTAGTAATCCAAACACCTACCTATGATCCATTCTACTTAATTTCAGAAAATAAAATCTCTGTCTTATGTGTCATCAAATATTTCACAGAAATGGGTAAAGAATAACTTAACTGACAAGCACTGTAAGCCCAGCTGAAATATGAAACACTGAACCTGTGAGATGCAGTGCTTCATAACGTTGTGGTCTTGCTCTCATAATTGTGCCCATGCCCGTGCATGCACACAAACACACACACACACACACACACACACACTTGGACACATGTACTTTAAATTGCCTGGCATAGTACATATATATACAGCAAATATTTGCCTGCGGGACTGCTATGGTAGTATTCACTCCCATACTTCCTACCTGAGAGTGGGCAGTTTGCAACCTTTGCTAATCATAACAGCGTTTTAGGGAAGGAATGTACAGGACGTTTGGCTTTCCATCACATAATATACTTCGACCCTTTTTTGAAACATTTTTCATATATAACACAATTCCTAAAATCCCAGTTCTTTCCTGTTTACTCTGTTGTAGAATTTGTTATGTGCGTATGTTTTTTGATTCAGATGGAATAATAAGGGCTGGTTTAAATAATGTATTTTTTTGTAATTTTCTTGTTAACGGAAATTATCTCCTTTAAGGGGTTTCATGGCTAACAGCAATGTCACCTTCGTTTACTATATTTGGAGACTCGTTCCTTGTTTGGATGCCTAGAAGGCTTAAGCACAGAAAAAATGTTGCCTAATCTTTAACAGAACTCAGAAGTCTTGCTGAGAAGTTGAAACAGGATTAGAAATCTCAGTATCTGATCCTCTGAGGACAGCTGCTTCAAAGCAACTATGCAAAGCTGGGAAAAGAGACTGAATGAGCAAGCTTGAGCTCTCTGAAATATTTACTGTCCAGTGAGTTTGGAGAGGAAGGGGGAACATGATGAGGCTGCCCTATCCTGAAAGTTGATAGCATCCTCTTGTTTTATTAATAGGAAAAAGATGATATTACTATTTTGTCATTTCTTTTATTTGACAAAAGTTGGAGACTCTAATCTACATATTAAACCTTATACACACACACACACACACACGTGAATGTGGTAGAAAAAGGCTGTAAAAGTTCCATTCGTTCCTAAATATTGTCAGGTTTTTTTCAGGAATACTTCAATTCCGTATAAAACACATTGAATAACTGGATCAATAGCCATCATATATTGAACATGAAGCATTAAGAATTGTTGTTTTACAAGGTTTGCCCTATTGCTCAATGTCCTGGCAGCAGTTCATCCCAATTTCAAAGCAGTTGTGGAGCGTGAGCTTTTGGTTTGGCTCTCTGCATCAGATGGAGATCTGCATGCCCTGACGAAAATTCAGACTTGTCAGGAAACTAGTCCCCTTGTCACACAGTGCGTACCTCCTTCTGCGCCTGAATTTATTTACACAGCCACTATTTGCAAAGAACTGTGCAGTTAGCCTCCAGTTTCTTCTCTCCCGGTAGTGGTTTTTCTCTTTTTTTTTAACCCAGGCTGCAGGTTTTTGTCAGTAAACTTGAATGTTTTCTCAGTATATTTCCTTATGCTCCTCTTCTGAAAGCATCTTATAGGCTCACCTGTTCAATTTCTCATTTTGCTATTAGACTAAACTATAGTTACATAAAAATGGGTGGGCTCGAATCTCTCCAGGTGACCATTTTCTCATCAAGACATCTTTCCAAAGGACTCAGCATAGCACACCTTAGATGTCTAGGGACTCAGTCAGTGTTAACCATGCAGTGCTGTGTTTATCTGAGCTCCTAAATGCAAGGAAAACTTTTTCAAACATAAACCAAATACAATTTTGAAGTTTTTGTTTGGGGACTTCATTGAATTGCTGTATGGAGCCAGTAAAACTCAATGTGGAGGAACAGCTCTTTCCAGCTCAGCCTGAGAATGAGGATCCCAGTTACCAGGCCTATGCCCTTCCTGTGTGGATGGTATTGGGTTGCATTTAGTGTAAAGGTTAGTGTAAAGGTAATCAGAGCTTGCTAATAGGTTCAGGAAAAACTATTATTGAAAAGAAAATCTAGTCTTGAGTCAAAAGTTCATTGGTTTTGAGAGGATTGAAAAAATATTTCAGGGGAGGCCTTAAATTCTTGAGTGGATTGCTATTTATCTATGGTCATGCACATGCTAAATAATGATATTAAATAAATTACTCTCCTGTTGTGTTTTATAATAAAGCAAAGCCTTCCAGCTATATAAACAACACTTTATTTTTCCAGCATTATGGAATAAAACAGGGAGAGGTGGCCTTGTGGCTTGACTATTTGAGGTTCGTGACTGAACAGCAATTTCCAAAGCTGAGCCTAACCGTGATGATAAGTTATGCCTTTTGCTATACTCACTCATGCAAATTAAGGCAACTTTTGAACAACCTGTGCACATTAAATTTCATATTTGGTGAATCTTATATATTTCCCATCATGTTGGATGGAACTGCCAGTGTTTTAAAAAAGCAATTTATTTTGCCGTCTTTGAAGTAGCTGATGCATTAGTAACCCTGCCACCTTTGAAATTAAACAGGGTTTTGTCTGCAGTTTAAGCACTCTGAAGTGTCTTCTATTTTTAAATTTCATGTGAGTATTGGAAATGCCTTCCGCTCTCCTGCAAATGGGTTTTGTTTAATGATTGCTGTTGTCTCTAAATGGGTCTTGGCATTTTTAGTCAGTTTGTGGTGAAGCAATTATTTTTGCTAATTGAATTTACAGGGAAATGACTTGGGACAGGGAGCAAACAACATCACATAGTCATGGGCACTCTAGGGTTGAGAAGGTAATCCAAAATATGGGATAGCGGCCCTTGTATTTCAGCTTATAAATATCTCAATATACAAGTACCTTTACTGCCTGTGATCCGAAGGCTTCATTATTTCCTCAAAGTAAAAGTGAAATACTCACTTTACATGTGTAAAGCTTGCAACAGAAGTGTCCTAAGTGATGTTTGCCAAAGCACGTTGGTTTTAGTACACTGCTCGTTATCATTAACTGCTCAAGTACTACATTGGTGAGTTCAAACACTAGAAAGATAGATATGCTGTCAGAACCTTCTGATGACCTGAGCTTTTTCACCACAAAATCAGAACCATGGAAGGAAGGATGGCTTTGAGCCAGACCTGCAGGTCTCAGATGCTTGCAACAGTAGATGTTCACGCATGCTAGGAACACAGAAATGTCCCAGTCTTTTCCCTCCCAAGACCCTCACTGACTGTAGCTTAGAGCAGGGTAAAAAGTGCCTTACTGTAAGTCTTTCAGTGCGAATCATCACCAGACATGGCATTAAATAAGTTTCAGTCTAAATCAACCTTTTAATTACTTCAGAGTCTTCAAAACATACTAATTTCTGCTCAATTTGTTGATGGAAAAAACTAAGAAGGGAGCTTACTAATTGCACAGCGGTGGGATAGCAAAGCTTTGGGAGAAGATGAAGTTAACAAGAGAAAACTGAGCTATGTTTTAGAGAGCTCTCACTCACTAAGTTGAGATAGTCCTGTTCAATGCACATCTGTTGCCAAGAAAGGAAACCAAACTAGGCTGTATTGAGACTTGAAAAATAAGTAATATTTAAAAATACCATATGGATAACATTAGTCACTTGGTGTTGGGCAAGGTGAACTATGAGGTTAATCTAATATGGAAAATCCCATTGATAATGTTGGTATGTGCCCCACAAAATCGGCTGCCCAGGGAACAAGCAAAGCACAGCTCTGTTTAATTTAGTGTGTGATACAAGAGACCTAGAGCAGTCAAAAAATATGATAACTGAAAGACAGCACACAACCAGATAGCAGGTATTCGCTAAAATAGCGTGTGCTTGACTAAGGACTTCTCTAATTTCCCTGTATAACAGCTGGATTTGTACCATGATGTATGCATCACTAAATTTCCTAAAACTGTAAAGCAATCTGATCAGCTGTTGGGGAGTTGCTATATGTCACAGATTGTAAAGTACTAATTCTTAGAAACTGTCAGAAAAGAACATGAAGGAGAGGGCCACAGAATCCCTTTAAAATATGTCAAACAAATCAAGCAAGGACAAAAATCAGGTGGCAGAAATTGCATTTATTTTTGTGAACAGGCAAAAATGAAATTTTGCTGCAAGCAAGACGATGCTTTGCCATCACTTAGCACCATTATTGTTGCACTAACATTCCCTGAACAAACTCTTGTCGTCAATGTATTTCTGTTAATTTGACAGCCTCCGGTAACATTCGGATCTCTCTTGGGGTGTTAATATGTCCTAGGCTGAAATGAATAGAATGTGTAAGCATGGTTTATAGCTCGTTGTAAAATAATTTTCTTCTTCAGAAGATTAAAAAAACCCCATATGCATGGTTTGAACTCTCCACTACCCAGGTGATGGGAAATGGAATAAACACAAATAAAAATTGGTCAGCATCCTTGCAGCGTGCTGTGGCACAATGTCTGGTCCTGGGAGGGCCATATTAATTTGACTGTAGTGTCCTGTGAGAGGAACGGCATCGCTGCAGAGTAACCCTCCATGTATAGTCAGGTGAAGTGTGCCCAGAGCTGTGGCACAGTGTATCTGCTGCCTACCTGTGAGCGTTGGTGAGGCCCCAAATTCTTGGGGGTGGGGGATGTATCTAACAGCCGCTTCAAAAAGGTCAGTACTTTGAAAATATCAGGGATAAAGGAGTGGACAAGTCATTGTGCTCTTAAGTAAGACATTACAATCAGTGGGGTTTTTGTCTTCCAGCTGATGAACATGGTCTTCCTCTTTCATTAGATTTCCACATTCCCATGAAAATGAAGTTAGGATGTGCACAGAAATACTGCTGTTCATTTTGTATTCTTTCTGGTGTACTTTTCATCTACACATCATGGAGCAGAAAATGAGAGGCTTGCACTACCCTAATTCTCACAGGGGATCATTAGGATTCCCCACTGTTTTCTAATCATGTGCTGTCCTATTGATGTGTAGTCAATTGATAGGGTAATTGTGTTTTGTGCAGTAGATGTCGCTTGAGTACAGCAGTGTGTTGGTTTTACTTACAAGAAACTGGTATGGATTTTAAGCTCTTAAACGAACAACAGATCTTTCTGTGCTTCACAAAGTACAAGCAGAAATTATGGAGGGATTAAGTAATGGAAAAAGGAACATTTCAAATATATATATTTGCAGATGGGCTTTTGTATGGAAGGAGTATATCAGATGCATGCCAAATCAGCTGAGTTTTTAATTTTTATAATGCTGGAAGGAGTTTATAAATGAGACTGCTGGTCCATTAGAGGGGCTGCTTTAGCAGCTGGAGTGTGTTGAAACACAATGGACTGAAGTTCCTGCTGTGATCTGGGGAGCTGCAAGGCCTGAGCACCACCAGAGAGAGCTAATGAGTGGCGTGGAAGGAAGAAGTTGTCTTCGAGCTCGCTCTTTATTGGGTATACTTTATGCTCTGAGCTGCCGTCATTAGCCCATTGGGGGTGAAGGGAATGACTGCGGCTGAAGCTGTGCTGCTTACCCAAGCTTCTTTGGTCTTGGTAATACTGCAGAGGTTTTTCTGCACTCTGAGGGAGCGCAGGATGCTGCAGTCTAATTTCCAGGTATATGTTTAGAAAAGAATCCCTCAGCACCAGAGCTGCTACCATGAGCCCCACAATGCCTCATGGGCATAGGCTAAACTTTATTTATAAAGTAAAATAAGCTTTTCCCCACAAAGCTATAGACAGGCTGGGTTGAGGGAAGGTTCACTTATTTTACTGACGCTGTTAACTTCATTTCCTGTGGTCTAGCTCATCAGCCCTGAAAGTGCTTCTGTCTTCAAGGGTTTCTGCAGGACGGGGCCATGCTCTCTGTCCTAGGCAGCTGGTGGGGTCACCTGCTGGGGGACACACTGGGGTGTCTGGCCGGGTTTGGTTTTTGCTTTCTTGCCACCTCCATGGGGTACGCTGATCCATTTTGAAGCTAGTGATATTATTATGCTGAACTAAATTAAACCAGGAACCTTCATGAGGATGTGGGAATGTCTTTCCAGCGCTGCAGGGCAATATTGATTAGCCCCAGTGTGAATCTAAGAGTGGCAGCACTGGAAAGGTTACTTAATATTATTTTGTGGCAGCACATATGTTTCGCAAACTGCTGTTTTGAAGGTCAGCCATTTGTGTGTACCGCTTTTGCCAGTTTTCCTGCCTGCCTTCAGCTCACAGCCAGGCTGGCCATGGTTATTTCCTGACAGTAATTTTTGAGGTTTCATTTGAGACGAAGGCAAGAAGTAGGGCAGATTATCAGTGATAGCTGATGAGGTTGTTATGATGAGACACTAGCTAGGAATAGGAGAAAAGTGAGAAGATAATGTATTCGCTTGCCTGTCTGATAATGCTGTGACAGTTTTTGTTTGTGCACATATATTGCCAGTAAGTCAGCGTGTTGAGAATCACTAATAGTAAGGTTATTGTGCCCGCAAAGTTGTTCCGGCTTCTGTTTTATACAGATGTACCACAGTATGAAATTATGAAGTTTGCTTTTAGCAAGTTTTGCTTCCTCGTATTTTAATGTACTTTGTATACTAATGTGTTCTATTATAAAACTCCATTTTCAGTGACCCATACATTTTCTTTTAATATGCAGTGGCTTTCTCAGACAAGGCAGGCACAAACTTTTTTTTTTCAATCTTTTCAGCAAAAGCATGGAAAAGGAGTGTATGATGATGGAATTTGTATACAAAGACTTAAATAAGAGCTGTGTGACATACATAAATCCTTTTTTTTAATCATTTTTCCTACTTTTCTTTTTTGTATAAATTTTATTTCCCTTTTCCCTAGTCCTTTTTTAAAGATTGGGAAATTCATATTAAGAGATATATGTGAGCACAGTCTGATCTTTACTGCCCGGACAAAATCATAGAATAGAATCACAGAATGGTTTGGATTGGAAGGGACCTTAAAGATCATCTAGTTCCAACCCCCCTGCCTTGGGCACGGACACCTTCCACTTGACCAAGTTGCTCAAAGCCCCATCCAACCTGGCCTTGAACACTTCCAGCGATGGGGCATCCACAGCTTCTCTGGGCAACCTGTTCCAGTGTCTCACCACCCGCACAGTGAAGAACCTCTTCCTTACATCTAATCTAAATCTACCCTCTTACAGTTTAAAACCATTAGCCCTTGTCCTATCGCTAAATGCCCTTGTAAAAAGTCACTCTCCAGCTTTCTTGTAGGCCCCCTTTAGGTACTGAAAGGCTGCAATAAGGTCTCCCTGGAGCCGTCTCTTCTCCAGGCTGAACAAACCCAACTCTCTCAGCCTTTCCTCACAGGAGAGGTGTTCCAGCCCCCTGATCATCTTTGTGGCCCTCCTCTGGACCCACTCCAACAGGTCCATGTCTTTCTTATGTTGGGGGCCCCACAGATGAACACAGATCAACATCATGACATCCAAATGCAGAATTCCTTCAGTCTACTGACACTACTGATCAAAAAAGTGTTTTAGTAAAAATTGTGAGGAACTATAAAGGTCCAGTAAGATTAAGAAGTTTTGGGCATTTTTTTTTTTTTGTAGAAGTAATGACTGAATAAACAGACCCCAAGAAAAGTTTGTTTGAAACTGAAACCAAATCCTCAATTTGGCCATTGAAGTTGACTTCATAATTCCTCAATGAAGTTGTTTTTACTACTCTAAGGTAAAAATGTAGTGAATATTACTGTAACATCACTGATTGTTAAACATGGAGGTAAACACAGAGTATTCATGCTTTATGAGAAGGTAGAGGAGCAACACAAGAGATCTGTAAATATTTTTCATATTTTTATTCCTTCATAGAGCTGCTGAGGGGATATGGCATTACCATCTCACTTTGTATAAGAAAATATAGGCATATATGCCAAATAGAAATGGTTCCACGTTGTTCATTGTGGCATTTTCAAGACATCCCCCAAGTCTCTGTTCCATTCATCACTCTATTATTGCCTGCAGATAGCTTTGCTAATACTTGGTGAGTAATCATCTGATTTCTGAATTTAAGAAAAATAATGTCCATTTCATGTCACCGGGGTTCTTCCCACTAAGAGAACTTTGAGGTTTGCTGATTTGTCACAAGTTGTACATGTTTTATCTTCACAATTTTGCTTTACATGTTGTAAGGATGAAGAATGCAGTCTATTACTATGTCTTAACAGATAGCAAAACAAACCTGTTAACAGGGGTGGATGTGTATTTGAGGTAGCCAGCATGCTAATTACCACTCCCTCAATTTTGGAATTCTGGCTTGTTCATCAAACATGAAATACCAAAATCAACAACAGTCTGGCATTTAACATTTTGATATTATCATCTTCACTGTTAATGATACGGTTTTTTAAGTTGTATTTTATATGACTTGTTGCAAACAAGAGTTGGTTTTCAGTGTAAGAACAGCTGGTAACAGCAGATTGGGAATGCAGGAAAGCAGAGATGAATTGCCCAGGCCTATCAGTTGCACACCAGAGGGATATAGGAATTAAAATGTCACTGTTTTGGANCAAAATATTCGTGACATCAGCATTAGGAAAGACACCTGTATTATGTCACCTGTGAATTGGTTGGAGACTTCCTTGTGTGGAGAACCTTTTGATATATCATCAGCTGAAATTCTCATCAGACTCATAGGAGAATTGCAGTATTGTTCATACAAACTCACCAAGACTCAGCATTTCATAGCATGGACAAGAAAATGGAAATATCAGTGGCAGACTTATATTGCAGGAAAGTAAGTAAAGGGTGCCAAGCTCACCTCACTCCACAGGTAAAGGTTTTAATATCAGCTCTTATGCACCCCAGTGCAGAAGATTGAGTTTGCACCCAGTGAGCGGCCATCTGCTGACTGGAAAAATATAAATTAAAGTGTGAACTGTTGGTCTTGGCATAATCTTAAGTCAGATACCCATATCTGTAACCTGAGATCTTACTACACTGAGAAGTAAAATAAAACAAAAAGACCCCAGAAAGTTCTCCAGTCTTTTCAAACTAACTGTTGCCTAGACTAATTCAATTGCATATTATATAGATAGAATTAAGTACTTAAAAATAATTTAAAAGCAGCTATTCTTTTATTTCCCTGCTAAATGTTACAGTCAAGATTTGTTCCTTCTGTAAGTAAAGTTACAAATATATAAACTTGTGCCAGGAAGTGTGTCCCGTTGGATCTATATATCCACTAGAAGCACAGGGATCAGCTAGGATAAGGATCGCCAACCTATTCTGTGCATATCATTGATTATTCCTTGTAGATGACAGCTGTGAGTCTTTTGTGAGTCACAACACCCATAAGCACAACCAGCTCCTCTAGGGGTGGTGCTCAGTCTGGAGAGATCTCCTGAAACACCTTATGCGCAGTTGTGGATAAATAACATAATGTACTAAATTTGCACATACGATGCAAATCTGAAAATCAAATCAGGACAAAAACACAAACATATATAAGGACTTGGTTGTATCAGTATCCTGGTAAGCAGAGTCTAAAAAAAAGAAAGTGGCCTTTGTTCAGCATATTGCCAGCTTCTCTATTACCTCCTAAAATACTTGTACCAGTAAAATTGCTCCAGATATCAGTAGGGACTTCGGCATGAGCAAGAACTGCAAGATATGGTTCTACTAATGTCTATACCTTTTGAGGTGTATCACTGCTTCATTCTGTGGGGATTTGTATGGATGGTAGCTCTCCATAAGCCAGCTAAAGTATGTGCCCTTAAGAATTTATGTTGGTTGTAAAATTTCTTGACTGAAATGCAGTATTTCCTGTGAATTATTAGTGTAAGCCTTCCTAAGTTTCTTGTCTTACATTACGTTTCCTAAATTCATGGCAAAAATGCTGTACTGTTTCAAAGGTCAGCATGGAATTCTGTCTCAATTCATATATAAGAAAGAAAAATAATAATTGCAAGAAAGTGTTGCTTTCCATTGGCTTTTCCATATATCTATTTCTTATTTTTACTTCATTTAGAGTGTAAGATTTTAGGGCATGAAGCCAAACTGGACATTTGCATCAGCTAGTGTCACTTGTATATAGCAATTCCTTAATAATCACTTAGCTTCTCCTTTATTGTGCTCCTTAGTTTATTAGAATTGCTTTCAGTAAGACAGCTAAACTCAGTATGAATGTGCTTGGAGATGAAAAACCTGCCTGTTAATTTGTTCCCAGCTCCTCATCTTTACTGTTAAAAATGTACATCATGTAGGAATCTGAATGCACCTGGTTTTGGCTTCTAGCTGCCAGTTCTTGCTGCCTACCAAGAGTGTGCTTGGCTATAGAGAGGAAAAAACTGTAAATATGATTTGAATGCTATTTGTGCTTTAGTATTTTTAAGACATCTTGCTACAGGCCTTATTAGTCTTTTATGTTGTTGCATTTCTGTGCTGGTATGACCTGAACAGAGAGAATGAAGTCATCATTTCCCTTCTGCTGGGGTGATTATAATTTCTTTTTCTTCTTATTACTGGAGTCTCTTAACAGGAATTAAGACTCATTGCTTTTAAGACATATGCATTTAATAACAGGGATTTGATGTGTTCTGATCTCAGTGCCCATATGTAGCCTCCTACAGATCAGAAGCAGTGCACAGCTGCAGATATTTGTGCACATGAAGTGCTTTACAGGACCACTGCCTAACTGCATACATTTTACATGCTTTCCTTCTGATATGGATCTAAATCTGCCAACAACAGCGTGGGAGCAGCAAAAATGAAAAGGAAGGGAAGGAATGTTTCCAATAAAAGTCTGCCTCCCTTGCATAGTCTTAAGTGACAGTAAGCATTCCAGCTTTGAGGGCTTTCAGTTGGCATTGTATGCAAAAAGATTTCAAAGTGGGGAGAAAAAGACAAACATAAAGAGGGGGAGGAAAGGACTGCGGCACCACTGGGCTTCATTCAAATTTGCAGCCAAGACTCTGAAGAGGGAAGTGATGACAACTGTGGAGTTACATGTGCGTAAGAGCAAAGTTTCCCACACGTGTTCTCATCCGTATCACAGTTTGGGGTGTTCGGTAATGGATGCTTGGGCTCCAGCCAGTAGGAAGGCAAGGCTAACCACAAAGTTCACATCTGCATCCAAACTTCTGCATGTTTGGGAATAGTTAGCCCTCTGGTTTGAGATTTGACTTACTTTAACTTGCACAAAAATAAGTAAGAAACATGAACAAAGATGATTTTCAAGTTGCAGCTGTAATACTTCAAGCTCTGTAGCAGTTTTGATTAACCAGGGGATTACACAAATGGGTACTTTATTATATTTCAAGAAATTTATATATGACAAAGACTTTGACATTTGTATTGCGTTTCAATCTCAAATGAGCCTGAAATCAGGTTTGGAGTAAATGCCGCTTGTGCCTCCACATTAGATCTTGCGCTTTAGAGAGCACCTGGTTATCTGCAGGAGAGAGTGAGCTCCTGTCCTACTCTAAAACCAGCTCTTCAACTCTACTAAGGAAGAAGAGACTGGCCGGGAGCCACTGTGCTGGCAGTGGTGTGGCAGCCACTGGCCAGTGTCACCAAACCGTGGGTCCCGCTGTGGCTGAAATGGCTGCATTGAGGTGCAGCATGTTTTAGGGCACCACTGCCTTTTGCTAAGCAGCCCTCCTTTCTTCCTGAGAGATCTAACTTCTACCCCATTTCCGGGGACTCTGCTGCTATAAGCATAAATGTAGACGTCCTGTGCTCATCTTCCTGACCTAATTGCATGAGGTAAAGCGTGCAGAAGATGCTGGAGACTGCTTAATTTATTTGAACTTGAGGGAATGGCTTTGGTTGCTGGAGTTGGTGTGGCAGCTGCCTATAACCTTCTCCCTTTTTTCTTGCACTTCTGTTGTGGCAGGAGCTACTTAGTTCTTGGAGGTGCTAGAGAAACCTTGCTTCTTTTAAGAGACCCATTTTTGCTAGAGCCTCACTGCCTGAAATCCTAAAAGGTGGTTTCTCTGCACACTGGAGTTCTGCCTGATTTGTGGTCCGAAGCATGTCCAGCAACTCCTTTGGAATGACAGAGACTGGAATTGTGTCAATCACTTTTCATTCTATTTGAACCACAGATAAAACCACCACTGATCTATTTAAACCATCTTGCATGTGCTGATCAGATTCTGAAATTTGCGTTTAATACTATAGCTACAGTGATTCATGACATACTGTATAGAATGGACAGATTTTGAAGATATGATTTGCTTTGTTGTTGTTTTTGTAACAAAAGAAGCTAGTGGCCCTTTGTAAAAACTCAGTAAGTAACTCAGGGAGACTCCTAAATGACAAATGTCTGTCTTGAAAATGAGACTGTCCCATGCTCCCTTATGTCCTGGTGGTTAGGTCATATTAAGCAGACAATTGAGCAAACACACTGCAGAAGTCTGATGATAAATAGGTACTTGGGAAGAGTTGTTAATGGTTTAACCTTTTTTTTAAGAGAGCATAATCTTTTTAATGTAAACCAAAGGTTTTTTCCCTGGTCATTCAAAAATAACACATCTAAGTAGTCCTCATGCTCCTCCTAATTACACTAACTACTGATTTTGGATTAATGGGGTTCATTCCAATACAGACTGTTCACGTTAAGATGCAGTTGGCATCAGAATGATCCTATCTTGTGACTACTACTGTATATGATATAATTTAATTAAGGAAGGATAAATCCCTTTTCAAAATTGGTCATTAGCATTAGCTAGCAATTTGCTAAGTTTGCTTCAAAAGGTTAATGCTATAGCTATGGTAAGCAATAACTAATTTCATGGGGATTTATTGCTATTAAAAAGTATAATCAATTTCTAATAGCAATACTTAATTTTTTTAAAAGTCTGTAGGTTGGTTGAGTGCACTCAGATTACTTTACAATGGATGTTTTCCTGGCAGATGAATAATTCTCTGCTAGTCAATTCAGTTTTGAGTTCTCAGATTTAGCAGTTCAATTATGCATTCTTCATTTGTTTTATTAATTGTTTGGCTATATTTGACTATGCTGAACTATACATGCATGCATAATATATGACATATTATTCATGAAATTTTCCAGTGTGACAGGCTCTGGTTACTCATGAGTAATACAGTATCTGTCACATAATAAATAGAGTAAAGTGACTTTATGTAAGCTTGTTCTAAGTTCTTAAACATAATTATCTGAATTGTTGAAAGGAAATAAGTGTTGAAATTACTCTGATGCACGATGTAGTAATTTGAGGAAAGAAATTCTTATGCATCAGGTAGAACTCTCCTAAATACTTTTATGACAGGAACAAATGAGATAAATGGAGATATTCTGTACTTAATAGCAAGGTTGGAGCTGGCTGAGATTGTCATGCCAACCCCTGCTCTTACTAATTAGTGGTTCTTTCTTTCTGGGCCAAATTATCTGCTGCTGTAAATTTCTGCAGCTTTATTAACTTCATTAGAACTGGATTGAATTACATAGGCATAGAATTTACTTGTGAAGAAGGATTTATTGCTGCTGTGTGGAGCTAAAGTTCTTGCAGGATTGGCCCTGCATGGTAGGAAACACGACTGATGAATTCCATGAGATGCAGTACGCTGGCAAGCCTGGTTGCATGTGCGCTCTGGTCATCAAGTGCAATAACCTTAGCTCCCTCTCAGTGCCTTCGGATGCAAATATTCTGCCATGGAAATGGAAAGGAAACCTTCTGTCTTGGTTTGAATCAAACACAACGAAAACATTTCAGTTTGCTGAATTGCAAAGTCTCATTTCAGGTGAGTTGGAGGTCTGTGTGGCTGTTGTGTGCCACACTGGTGCCTCGTGGGAGCTGTGTGCAGATGTTTTGTTCCCTCATGCTTCACTCCTCCTGTGCTGCCTGCTTCCCAGTTCTCCTGGTGCACAGAGATTATTTCTGAATTTGTCAAGACAGTGAGAAACTGACCGGAGACTTTGTAGGTGACAGGAGAAGGTGAGGTGACAGTCACTGGAACTACAGCTCCCATCAGGCTGCAATGCTTGAAGATGGTGGGTTTTACACTGATTTTGAGTTATTCTTCTTGAAAAGTAGCATTACACAGGGACTTGGGGAAATATATTCCAGCGCTGACATTAAATGTTTTGAGGCTTTAATGTCAAAATACTTTTGTTTGAATTGAAAGTACTGAAATTTTCAAATTAAAAAATAAAGAACATCAACCAACCTGTCAGGGACAACATTTCTCCAAATTCACAATTTTTATATGGCTTATATGCTCTGGAGAGTTACTCCAGCTTCATTAAGACAAGGCAAACACAATATAACAGTTCTTTCCCAGGTTTCTAGAAGAGAACTAGAAAATTGTATCTGTTCCTTTCCTTGCAAATCTTAAAATTTTATCGAGAGAGGAATGCACTACTGAAAATAGTTCATTTGTGGAGTAGGTTCTACAGCAGAGGAAGATTTAAACAGCTATTCATTGTGTGATGTTAATTTTAGTTCTTTTGGATTGTTGTGTTTAAAGACAATTTGACAACCTTGAAAACTAAATATAAACTGCTGTGGCTGAAATTCATGTGCATTCATTAATATCGGAAGTTAGTTTTGAAAAACTTCAGCCATATTACGATGTCTTGAAATGCTACTTATGTATACTATTACTTTTCTTATGTTCTCTTCTGGTAGTAAGAATTAGATTCTGCTTTCATTTATTACAAATGCAAACTACTGACCGTGTAGTTCATTTCCTAGTGTGTAAAACTGCAGTTAAGTTGTGGCATCTAGTTTTGCCTTCCTGGTGCAATACAAAAAGAAATCTGACTTCCCAAAAAATTTCTTATATGCAAAGGGAATTTTGGGATACTCTAAGAGAATGAATTCAGTGGCTTTTTATAATCTTCTTTATTACACACTCTATTACAGAATTACACAGAATAATACTACTTTTTTTTAGGCAGAAGTAGGTTAAGCTTGTAGACCAATGAACGATAATTCAGTAGAAAAAGTTCTGCATAAAAATTAATTGCAAACATAAATAGGAGTATCTCCAATGACTCCACTGGCATTGTGCATTTCAGGAGACAGAGCGGTCTAAGGAGTCAGTACCTCACACAGCACAACTCAATGTATACTTCCCTTTCAGTCTCACTATATTAGATGTAATATATAATATACAATATATAATTAGATTCGCCTTGCATCTGTACTTTGGTTTTCATGCTACAGATGCTATTGCATCAATTCCAATGACACATAAGTATCAGTTCATCCAGTATCCTGACTTTTCTGACACAGGTATGTACATGGTCATGTAGGGTTTTATTTTAAAGAGCACATTGCTACATTAGTCATAAAGTCACACAACTGTACTGCGTCTGTTATTTTATGGAGAAGTATATATGAATGAAATGCACTGTTAGTATTCAATAAATAAGCTTCACTATGGCAATTTTTATGTATGGAGAGTATGAGAGGAGATCTGTCTTTCTGAAACATCTGCATAATAATTCTGAAATGTACCAAATGCCTAGTAAAAATGTGGTTCCTGGAGCTGTTCTTATATACTGAATGCTAAATACAGTCTTCTGAGATGAAAGAATAAAATCATCATTCAAAGCATATTTGTGTTAGGGCTGTTAAAAGATTTACTTTCCATTCACTACCAGCATTTTTTCTCTCAAATTTCTCATCTGTTTACCTACAGACTCACCAAAGGGCTTCACTGTGTGCCCTCTTCCGTCACGCAAATGTGCTGGCTAGCAGAAAACCAAGAAGAACATTACTGCATTGATTTTCTTTCATGCCTGCAAGCCATGAAGTTTCCATGATTAATATAAATCAATATTTGTGGTAGAGCAGAAGGTGATCTGCATAACTGCTGATGAAAGAGACAACACGGGAGCTTTCATTCAACACTCTTTGTTATTTGTAAATACTTATCTTCAGAGGATTCCCACTGCGCCAAGCTTCATACTGTGAAGCCTGAAGTTTTATAGTGTGATATTGGCAGAATTTCCTCAGCTGTGACCCCCTCAAGAGATTTTAGCATAAATAAATAAATAAAAAGAGCTAGAACCTGAGCTAGATCCCCTGCTTTCTTACTGCTTGTTAGAGGGGAGATGGGATAGGATAGGATAGGATGGGATGGGATGGGATGGGATAGGATAGGACAGAACAGAACAGAACTTTTCAATTCGAAGGAACCTACAACAATCATCTAGTCCAACTGGCAACCACTTCAGGGCTGACCATATGTTAAAGCATGTTATAAAGGGTATTGTCCAAATATCTCTTAAACACTGACAGGCTTGGGGCATTGAACAGCTCTCTAGGACGCATGTTCCAATGTTTGACCACCCTCTTGGTAAAGAAATGCTTCCTAATGTCCGGTCTGAACCTCCCGATGAAGGCCATTAAATTGTTCCTTGAGGACTGAAAGAGTTGTGTACATGGTGATGACACTGGGCTTTTTGCAGGCTAGAAAATTGTGATCCTAGCTATCCTCCATCTTATCTGGTCTCCTCTGTAATAACAGGAGGTCCCGTTCACTGGTATTTCCTTTTTGCTTTCCTCATGTAGGATTCTTTTCACTCTCTTTTTTACCAACCTTCTGTAAAGACATCGAAAAACAACAACTGTGAACTTTGAATTTCTAACTAATGAGTTAATCTGTTAAAGGTAAGCATTCATATATTATATATATAGAAGTAAGCACCGTGTGAGAGCGTTTTGCAAGTGGCAGGGGGAATTTCAGGTGAACTCTTGATAGAAATTATAGACGTGATTCATAGTTCAAGTTTCAGCTAAGAGCTCACTAGAAGTTTTATTCTTCCTGTGCTCTTTTTTCAGGAAAAAAGAAGCTATTGCTATGAACTTGATGTATAATAATTTTAAAGCTTAAAAGGATGTGTATGGATTTTGAAAACTTAGTTATTGGTTTTCAAAATGGAAGAACTCCAGAGCATGATTCTCTTGCATTTTTTTGGCTGCTTGTACAAATTCTGCATAGAAAACTGGCCTGCCACACATGTGGCGTAATGTACATTAGAAAACAGCTTTGCAATACTTCACTTCGCTCACTGTTACTGACTGGCTTTCTATCAACAAATCCACCTTTTAAAAGCTTCACATTTTAAGTGTATAAGTAGCTCAGTGGAAACAGGTCTCCTTATGGGCTAGTAACTGAGCACACTGGAAGTAGACAGTGGTTCTGCATTCCTTATTACATTACTTGAGGGAAAACTATATTACAGCTAAACTAGCTACACTTTTAGGGATATGTATGTTTTTCATATGTCTAAAGATCAGGGCATAGCAAATGGTCTTACCTGACTATCACAACCTGTCTTTGGACCTGGATAAGTATGTGAAATGTCAGTGATCACAGTGATAATCTTTGGCAGTTTCTTGTCTATGAAAAATGTCCAGTCTTAAACAAACATCAGTATTGTAACACTTTGTATAGAATCTGCATTTCACTGTTTAGATATATAGTTTTAAAAGTAAAGAAATGAAAAATGGGGAAATGGTCACATCCAGCCTGTCTACAGCATGAAATGAGACAGGAAGGAAAAAAGTGATTATATCTTCATCAACTTTGTGCAGATTTCTGTATGAAAGAACAATTTTGGTTCTTTGTTTCTTGGTGTTAGAAGTGGATTTTTGGTGCATTATTAGTAAAGTCAGACTGCTTGTATTTTTTGACAGAATTAAGACTGAGAAATGCAGAAGGTGAACACTTGCAAGCTAATGCTGCATCCAATGGTGCGAATTGTGAAATATGCAAATTATATGTTACTCTAGGTAGTGATTTCCTTTTAATGCTAAAGATTTTTCTCTGGTAGCTCTTGTATTTATGTAATTTGTGTGAGAGTTGTAACAACAGGTGCAGCAACAATTTTGCTTGTGCAGGATCGCTGCACAACTCAGTGTCCCAGAAGAAAGTGATTTACCTGAGACCAATACAAGTCACTGGTGATCTGATGCAGAAATGAGGTTTGCGTAAGTCCCAGCAGTTCATGTCAGTAGTCTGACCACAAAACCATCTGCAGTTTCATTGCTTTTGTTCTGTACTTGTCTTTTGATACACTGGTATTCATCCCCACCAAATGCTCGTCAGTGCAGTACTTTTCCAATTACTACCTTGTCTTCTTTTTTAGAATAACAGCAAGGGCAGGTGGCTGCGTAGTTTCCAATCCAGAAAGAATGCTAATGAATTATACAGAACTTCTGACTTGCATTTAGTAGCACCATGACATGTTATAACAGCTTGCCAAACCCAGCATTTCTTATAAATCACATTTCAAGGGGCAAAACTATCCACCTGTCATAGCTGAGGCCTCCGTGTTTGAAGATGACATGATTTTCTCCATCTTGTAAAATACCTTTTTATGATAGATGTTTCCTTTTTTAATGGACAAAATAAGATAATTTAATATTTTCTTCCTGCTGCCCAACCAAGACAGCACTGTGCACTTTGCTTCATTTCTGGAAACACTTCATTGTTCTTTTGCAAGAAGAAAATCCATTTCAGGGATGGTGTTTGAATAATAATTAGCAACGTGCCTGAAGTACTGACATTGGCTCATCAGGACTCTGTACACCTGCATGTCCATGCAATGTTTAATCTTATTTAGCTAGAAATTAATTTTATGTAAGCTTCCTAAATAGTGACTTTTTACATACTTATCTTTGTGGTCATACAGATGACCTGGAGCCTAGACATACCATCAGCAGAAACACTATAAAGACTGATGATTTATATCCTAACAAATGGTGGTACAATTTGTAGATGTAACATAAGGGACCATATACTAGTTCTTCACTAGACACTGATGTGTGACCAGCAACATTAAATCAAATGGGTAAAGTGATTTTCTGATGTAGAACAGGGAGTGTTTGTTTCAGAATTTATCCTCAGGCCTTTGGGTAAGGAATTATTTGTCTTCTGTTTTCAGAGGATCAAAACAATAAATTTGCTTCTGCAATTTGACCAGAATTAGCAGATCTCAGTACAGAAAAGTTTTTCTTTTTGAAGAGGTCAAGTCATTGGAGAGTTATTTCTGTCTTACAAGTGAAATGAGCAGGAAGGAAGTGTCAGCACTCTGAGGAAATGTTTAGCCATCTTAGAGCTTTCTACATTTTCTGTTACATACCTGTGTAAGAGATCTGTACAGTGCTGTGAGATACTGTTTGACTTCATGGAAACAAGAAAGGCTAAATCCCCAGCTGGTATAAATCAGCCTTGTTTTACTGAATCTGTAGAGCTATGCACTTGCTTTACACCAGCAGACAAGCTGGGTGAAAGTGCACATTAGAAAAAGGAAGCTTATGTGCATGCATGTATTACTTACTATGTGTGTTAGCGGTAATTATCAGTAATATAATCCCAGTGGCTCCAGGGGATACATTAATAAATTTTAAAATAGAATTAATTTTAAAAGTAAAATAAATTTGAAAATAAAAACAGGATTAAAATAAAAAAAGTAAGGCCATGGTTGTGCACAGCTGCCACTGGAAGCACAAACTTGGCATTTTATTTTATATATGACTCATTCTGTAATTTAATTCAAACTTTGGTGTATGTTAGTTTTTGGCTTAATTTATTTAAGGGTAAATTGTACCTCTTTTTTTTGATTGAATGATGCTGCTGCTTTATGTGATCAAAAATCCTCTCTGGTCATATTGCCCAGTTTCTGTCATATTGTCTAGTATTATTTCTGCAGTGCATAAATTTAGTACTTGGATGCTCCTGCGTTTGCACAAAAAATCTTAGAGAAAGTATTAAAACGAAAAGAAGGGGGAAAGGAGCTGTTGTCACTTTCACTTGGTTTTCAATGTGCTCGTTAGGAATAGTCACAATTCAGTCTTCTTCATTCTTCCCAGGAACAGGTGGGGAGTTTTGAGAGTTTATTCAGGAAATATTGTATGCGGGCAAAACAAGGTCACGCTTGCCTCCTTTCCAACGGCTCATTCCTCAGACCGCTCCCAAGAAACATCTCTTGGCAGCGGACTCAATGAATTGTCTCAACAAAGGATGTTATCCAACAGAGAAAGATATCACTAACTGTATGAAAGCCAGTTACACCTAGCAAACAGTGTTTCCTGCAGTCCTCAACATTGCCCTACCTTTTGGACTGATGCACATGTTGATTAACTAGACCGTTGATGTGAGGTGGAGTTCACTAGAAAAAGGAGGAGGCTGGCACAGATGCAATAATAAGGAACAGGACACAAAAATAAAAAATGAGTCAGTGCATACATCATGAATTAATAGTAATAAATCTATGCAATGAACTCCATGTGTTCAAAGATGATGGAAAAATACTTTAAATATTTTTCAGTTTCCCTGTAGAGTTATGCTTCTCTTATGTCAAACCTTGATCTACAGTTCTATTGAGGGAAGAGGCATTTGCAATGTTAAAACAACCCCTTTCATTTTAGATTTAAAACAGGATGACAGAAATATAAACATTGTATTAAACAATATTGATTTTTCTTTTCTTTAGGAGGGAGAGGAACGAAAGTAATGAGAAATCCTGAATTTAGTTTCAAAGCCAGACCCTTCACCCTTACTCTGAAAGTTTAGTCTTTTATGTGAAAGAAGTGCCTGCTGACATTATTGAGTACATAAGTCAATGACAAATCTTCCACTGAATTAAACGGAGCCACAATTTCCTCTCAAGATATCAAAACAAATCTTTATTTATGTGCTCATTTGCTTTCTGTTTTAACTTAAACCGAAAGTTTAAGAACTGCATGGTATGCTATAAACTTTCTAGATTATGTTGAGGAGTAGATTAAGATTACAATTTGGCATGTATGTTAACAGGAAGAAACTAAGATGTTTAGCTCTTTCCTGGAATATTTTGGATCATTTGCCTGTCTTCTTGTCTTTCTCTGAAATTCATTTCCTCAACTACAGTTCAGTTACTTCTACTGCAGATTTTGACCTATGTCTATTCTGTGTCATTTCTCAGTAAACTTAACGGATAATGTTTGTATTTGTAAAACTGCCGCATAAGATAAAAGTGGGACTGAATTCAGTGTCATGGCTGTTGTCTATGGCATTCTTAGCAGAGGGCTGCACTGGTGGACAGTCAAAGCAATGTAATTCATTCACACCCTGTCTAGCAAAGAGCAAGCATAATATGTCATTTGGGAACTAGTATGCAAGCAAAAGAATGTTTTTATGTGATGGACAGGTCTGCACAGGTGTTTAGATCCAGCTGACAGCTACAATATATGCTAGGCAGGTACTTCTTTTCAGGAAAGAGAAACATAAGCGTTTTACCAGATCACATTTATATTCTGTCTGGGAGTCCTGCCTTAAGAGAATACTACAGGCCCCTTCCTGTCATCTGAGGTTGTTGAGTAAGCATTCCTAACCCACCCTGTGCATGTATAACATAAAGTTGTCTTTATAGTGTATTTACACTTAGCCGAGACGTGTGCCTTGCACCTGTAAATTCACTCGAGTGGACTCAGGAAGCCTAACTGTCATAGCATATACCCCAGTGTAGGCTATACCAGCTCATCTGCACACAGCCAGCTGGCCCGTATCACAGCAGGGGGGGTCAGCAGAACTGCTGCCTTGGGCTGGCGGAGGGCAGACTTTGGCCTCTTTAGGAGACTGGGTGATAGAGTCCCTTGGGAGGCAGTCCTGAAGGGCAAAGAGTCCACGGAGGCTGGACATTCTTTGAGAAGGAAACCTTAAAGGCGCAGGACCAGGCTGTCCCCATGCTGAAAGATGAGTGGGTGGGGAAGAAGACTGGCCTGGCTGAACAGAGAGCTTTGGCTGGAACTCAGGAAAAAAAGGAGTTTATGACCTTTGGAGGAAGGGGCAGTCAGCTCAGGAGGACTACAAAGATGTTGTGAGGTTCTGCAGGGAGAAAATTAGAAGGGCCAAAGCTCAACTAGAACTTAGTCTGGCTACTGCCATAAAAGACAATAAAAATGTTTCTATAAATACATTAGCAACAAAAGGAGGGCTAAGGAGAATCTCCATCCTTTATTGGAGACAAGGGGAAACATAGTGACAAAGGATGAGGAAAAGGCTGAGGTACTTAATGCCTTCTTTGCCTAGTCCTTAATAGTAAGACAAGTTGTTCTCTGGGTACTCAGCCCCCTGAGCTGGAAGACAGGGATGGGGAGCAGAATAAAGCCCCCATAATCCAAGGGGAAATGGTTAGCGACCTGCTACACCACTTAGATACACACGAGTCTATGGGGCTGGGTGGGACCCACGCAAGGGTTCTGAGGGAACTGGCGGAAGTGCTCATCAAGCCCCTTTCAATCATTTATCAGCAGTCCTGGCTATCTGGGGAGGTCCCAGTTGACTGAAAGTTAGCAAATGTGATGCCCATCTACAAGAAGGGCTGGAAGGAGGATCCAGGAAACTACAGGCCTGTCAGTCTAACCTCAGTGCCAGGGAAGGTTATGGAGCAGATCATCTTAAGTGCCATCACGAGGCATGTACAGGACAACCAGGTGATCAGGCCCAGCCAGCATGGGTTTATGAAAGGCAGGTCCTGCTTGACTAACCTCATCTCCTTCTATGACAAGGTGACCCACTTAGTTGATGAGGGAAAGGCTGTGGATGTTGTCTACCTAAACTTTAGTAAAGCCTTCAACACCATTTGCCACAGCATTCTCCTGGAGAAACTGGCTGCTCCTGGCTTGGATGGGTGTACTCTTCGCTGGGTAAAAATCTGGCTGGATGGCTGAGCCCAAAGAGTGGTAGTGAATGGAGTTAAATCCAGTTGGCAGCTGGTCCCAAGTGCTATTCCCCAAGGCTCAGTATTGGGGCCAGTTCTGTTTAATATTTTTATTGATGATTTAGACAAGGGGAGCAAGTGCACCCTCAGTAAGTTTGAAGATGACACCAAGTTGGGCAGGAGCATTGATCTGCTTGAGGGAAGGCTCTACAGAGAGATCTGGACAGGCTGGATCAATGGGCCAAGGCCAGCTGTATGGCGCTCAACAAGGCTAAGTGCCAGGTCCTGCACTTGGGTCACAACAACCCCATGCAACGCTACAGGCTTGGGAAAGAGTGGCTGGAAAACTGCCTGGTGGCAAAGGACCTGGGGGTGTTGGTTGACAGCTGGCTGAATATGAGCTGGCAGTGTGCCCATGTGGCCAAGAAAGCCAATAGCATCCTGGCTTGTATCAGAAATAGTGCGGCCAGCAGGACTTGGCACTGGTGAGGCTGCACCACAAATACTGTGTTCAGTTTTGGGCCCCTCACTACAAGAAAGACGAGGTGCTGGAGCACATCCAAAGAACAATGAGGCAGGTGAAATGTCTAGAGAACAAGTCTTATGAGGAGTGGCTGAGAGAACTGGGGTTGTTTAGTCTGGAGGCTGAGGGGAGACCTTATTGCTCTCTACAACTAACTGAACGGAGGTTGTAGTGAGGTGGGTGCTGGTCTCTTCTGTCAGGTAACAAGTGATAGGATGAGTGGAAACGGTCTCAAGTTGCGTCAGGGGAGGTTTAGATTGGATATTAGGAAAAATTTCTTTACTGAAAGGGTTGTCAGGCATTTGAACGGGCTGCCCAGGGAAGTGGTGGAGTCATTATCCCTGGAGGTATTCAAACAGCATGTAGACAAGGCACTTCACGACATGGTTTAGTGGGCATGGTTGACGGTTGGACTCGATGATCTCAAAGGTCTTTTCCAACCTAAACGATTCTATGAATGATTCTATGACAGTTCAGCTGCTTTGGCTGCTATTGGGATTGAATTGAGTATTAATTGTTGAAATTAATCTGACTAGCTTAGATAAGCCTGTGTGAATTGCAATCCAATTGCTTTATACTGTGAAAGAACCAGACGTGGGCTATGTTAGGCAACTGCCAGAAAGACTCTGCCTCCTTGCTTGCTTATAGCATTCTTGGGAAACTTTTAAATCAAAATCTTGGCCCAGAAACACCGTGGTAGTCACAGATCCAGATGAAATACTGAAGGGCACTAAAGAGTGTCCTTAGTGCTGCCACAACAATGCATTTTGTTACTGAAATTGGGATTCTGGTCAAGTTTCCTATTTTAGGCACAAACTTTGTAACTCACTGTTAGATGGTAATAATACAGTCATTATAATTGCTAAGCTTGCTATGTATTTAGAGGATGGTAACTGTTAGTGAAGGTACTATGATAAAATAATGAGCAAATTCTACAATTCAGGATTATGGGGACTGCATTATTGCTGTAAATGCAGAAATAGCTATTGTCAAAGATAAGGAAGATTCTCTGAAGGTATATTCTATCTAATCAAAACATTTCCCACATGAAAAAGTAACAAAAGCAATGAAGTGATAAAAGCAACATTAAGCTATACAAAGATGTGATATACAGACAAAGAACCACTTTAGAAGGAAGGTTTCCAGTTATGAAAGAAAATTATGGCTTTTTGGTCCCCTCAGAGTTCATTAACAAACACTCGGGAGCACTGATTAGGGCCTGTGTCTTTGGTTTTCCACTGGCATAAAAGAAATAATGGCAAAAATGTGAAAAGATTGACTAAGAACTTTGTATTAGTTTATGGGACATATTCTTAGCTTTAAGCTGATTAAAGTAAAACTCTGAAAAACTCTTCTGATCCTCAACAGTTGAAAATTTTCTCTTTTATGTTGTTTGGAGACCATTTAACAATATAGATATCATAAGGGAATAGCAGAATGGTTAATTTGTTTACTCCCTTTGCTGAAGAACTGGCTTTTAAGACCTTCACTAATTTAGATCTTTACAGAGCTATAACAAGCCAAAAGCATTATTTATTTATATTTTTCCTGTCTGTTATTCTGTTTAGGCTTCAGAGTTTGGACAAAATAAGAAAAAAACTCTGATTTAGGTTTTTTTAGAATAAAACAAAACCAAAAAACTCCTTAAGATTCTGCAGTTTTAAAACACTCTCGCTTTTGTCTGTTCTTTCCATTACCAATATGTCTTTTCCCATGGTTCATAAATTTCCAGTAAACCTCAGAGAACTATTCCAAGACCACAGATAATGTTTAAGACCATGTTAAATTAAACCCAGCCCATAACGATTATTAATTATTGTAAGTGCTTCCTCTTTAGGCTTCATTTCCACTATTGGCAGATGGTTTGAGAAATGCCAGTGATATGAGTAACAAGGAACACTTGCAACTTAAAATCAGGGAAATTAGCAGAGTTATTTTGGATCTAAACTGCAAGCAATGTCAGTCTGTTTTGCTTCATGGATTTGTCTGCGGCTTCCCACATAGGATCTGATTTAAGGACCTGACTCAAAGTCCCCTAAGTCAGCAGGTTTACCACAGACACTGAGGGACTTTGGACTATGCCACCAAACTCTAAACCTGTTCTCACATCTATGGATATTGCTGTGCGTAGAGGCCATCTTCCCAGATCCTGTTGCTTGTGGAAGGCATGTGAATTTTTGCCAAAGCCTTCTTCCATACCCACACATGTCCCTGCCATTCCCTGTGACGCCATTTACAGCTTGAGGGAAGGACACAATTCACATCCCCACAACCATAAAATAGGTGTTGGAAATAAGAGTATACTTGCAATTAGGGTAAGCAGGATAGTTGTTTCCTCAGGAACAGAGAGTTCCCTATCTGTAAGTTTATTTGGAAGTTGCTCATATTGCTAGGAGAAGTCAAAGAAACTAATGAGTCAAGTTTAGGTTAAGTATTGAATTACAGAATGAGAAAAAATGTTACACAAACGAAAAAAAAAAAGCATGTGATCAGGTGTATGTGTGATTTAATTCCATGTCTTTTTTGGGACACCTCACTCGGGTGCCAGAGCTGAGGGCACTGTCCTTCCTCACACACTGCCCCAAAGCATCATGCCTCAGCACCTCATCCGAAGATGCGGTTGTACAGCCAAAAACTTGTCTTTTTTTTTCCCCCCTCCACACTGTATCAATTGTTCTGATGAAAGGCATTAGCTTTACTTACAAACCTTGCCTTGCTTAAGTACTTAACCCATTGGGAGTACAGTGATGCCACTACTTGGCCTCTGAACTTACCCTCTTCCTTAGCCACTGTGTCTTAGTTTTGGCTGGAATGACTTTGGCTGTCCTTGGATTGTATCTGCAGAGCAAGCTGCCAAGAAACCGCCCTTCCCTTGGAGCAGCTTCTGCTCTGAGCTCTGCTCCCTTGCTTTCTCTTTTGTTCCTGTTGCTGTCCTTCTTTTCAACTTCCTTCCTAGATCTTTTTCAATAGGAAGGCTGCCTGGGGACCTGCACTAGATAGAGATGCGAAGGATCAGTGTTTCCCTCCCCTGCTAGCTGTGGCTGGGCCCTGGGATATGTTATGTAAATCTAGCAAGGGGTACATTCCCTCCTTCCTTCCTGTTTGGGGCCAGGATTTTCCCTTCTCCTTATCTGGCTGCTTTTAACTTGCATTTCACTTGTATTCTTTAATTAGCACATTCCTTCTAGCTTGGCTGGCTTTTTCCTGTTTACAGCATCTCCACAATTGCTACTCAACTCTATAAATCATATACTTCATGAGAAGTACTCATATGCATGTTACTAGACTCATCAATTCTAGTTCACTGGGAGCTCTGAGTATAAATTTTGTATTACATATTAATAATGCAAATAGTAACTTAGTACTGAAAGTGACTTCCTAAATGACCTCTCTTTTTACTGTGTTTGGGGGTATTGTCATACCTGAGTGGGTATTTCCAAGAAAAGAGTAATACCCAAATATATCGGGTGAAAACACATACAAATTAACTATATTGAAAATGAAACTAATAATTTTGTAAAGTGGATTAAGTGGCAGAGTGTGAGGACATTGCTTCTTAAAGGCAGAATTTGGCTTGTGTTACTTCTCATGAGGAAGAAGAGAGGAGAGGGGTTATGATGTAACCCATTAAAAGTCTGCAAATAGTAGTGTAATGGAGAGATGGAAGGAAGGAACAGGAGTAGGGTAATGCTTGCCCTTCGAGGGCAGCGTGTCCACTTGGCCAGGCCAGATGTGCAGTGTGACAATTCTTTGCGATAAAGGAGCCTGTGCAACATTAGTTGGTGTGCTGCTCCAGTAAGTTCTCATTTAACAAATTTCAGCATCGAGCAATGGACCTGTGAAATACCTTGTGTAGTGAATTTTAAAATACTTTTGGATGGAAGAGTATGTACAAATCATAGATGGTTTTATACTTCTTAAATGATTTATCAAGATTATGGAGAGGTCCTAATAAAATCACTAAAGTCTTTATGTATGAGCTAGCAAATCAGAAAACTAAATTATGTCTCAGAATGGTGGAATGCTTTTGAAAGTAAATTTGATCTGTGATCATGTAAGTAAAGATAAATTTGGCTCATGTTACTTCTGCAATTCAATATGAGTTGTATAGGTACATGGATATCAGTGGGAGAATATGAGACCGTCACTGCAGTGTTTGGCTGTGATTACCATACAGTGCTATGAGAGATCCTGGGTTTAGGAACTGTGTTGCAGCCGTGAACGTCAAAAGAAAGAATTGAGGCTTGTAGGCTGAGGTAGTCTTTTGTTACACCATCTCATATAATTGGAAAAATTATCAAAAGCTTACCTGTTTTTTTCCTCTAATATCAATCACTCTTATGAAACATACTACGTTTTTCCTACAAACCGTTGCTGTTGTATTTATCTTTCTAAGTGTAGAGGGCATACATTCTTATGTCATATGTGTACTTTTTAATATTGATTACTTGAGACGTTGTATATGACAAAGGTAAAGGAAATAAAGAAAGGTGCTTTGATAAATGTATAGCAGAGTTTAACCCAGGCAGACTTTCCAGGCTGTTTATTATAAAGCACAGATCTCTGATGTGCAGAGACTGCAGTGAAGTGGCTAGAATTGTACTATACAGTGGCATGAAGCTACATACTAAAAGGTTTAAACTGGAGTTCACAGATTTAATTTTGAGGCAATTGCCAAAGCTGGAAAAGAGGTTAAGGTTTTCTTTTTCTCATTCTGAAAATCAGAATACTCAGTGTGATACTCTGGTCTTCCTTTTTGTGAAACACAGACTGCAACATTTCAATCCCAATTCTTTCATTAAGACCAATGATTTAAGGCTGAATTAAAACATTATCTTTGGGAAAGATATATGCTGTGGATCTAACAGTGCAAATGCAGGAGAATTTATCCATGTCCCTCAAAACTTTTCCAAAGGTGCCTCTGCTAACTTGAGCATCCAATCAGTAGATCTTCCTGCATCTTTTCCCCAAAGGTTGAGAGGTGCCCCAAACCAAAAAATTTTTGATAAAATAGATTGTGACCAATTGCTTTAAACTTTCTGTTCTTCACATGGCTAGAATTTTTAGCACAATGATTTTTAATAGCTTCAACCTGCACTTGCAGTTCCAGCTCTAAAGTCTGATATGCTTGTATACTCCAGATGTTAGTCTTGCTGTGCTACACATGCCTTGAGCAGCCCAGATCTTCATGCAGTGCCAACTAAATGGGAGACAGAAATATCTGAAGATGTTGGATTTCAAGCATGCTGTGCGTACTATAGCTTGACGCGGATCACTGTCCGGACTCCTGTTAATTTTGGTGCTTTGTAATGCATGAAATGTTAATTGGAAAATGTTATCATATGAGTTTTTGGCCTTTTATGGACAGAATGAAGGATCTGAATTCTAAAGCTTTCACAGCTCAGCTGAATGTCATATTTGCTTGCTGAGTGAATGAGAGTCAGACAGATTCACCTCCTATTTCCTAACAAAATTAATCTGAGACCTTAAACTTAACCATAGCAAACAGAAGTTCTAAGAAAAGAATAAGCAGATCATCATTGAAAGCTTTGAGGATGAAATGTGTCAATGAGGCAATTGAAGTAGGAAATGATCATGTGGTCCCTGACAGTTGGGAAGAATGTCAGAAAAATATAACAATACCAGAAAAATCTGCAAAGAAGATTTGATCTGGATTTTGGAAGTTGAAGACATGTTTTCAATCCTGCCAGAAGGAAAGATAGGAAACAGCAAAGGTTTTGTGTGGGGTAGGAGGCAGACACAGGGAGGAGAAAAGAGAAAGTCTTTCATGTTCTACAAAAGAGACAGGCAATAACAGAAGAAAATAGCTAATGCTATACAGAGAATACGGAAGAAAGTAGTAATCATCCATTGCCTTGATTTAACCCTTAATATAATACACTGGGTCAAACTTGCCTTCTGTAGCTCTTTTGATTTCAGTGGAATTATATCCAGGATTGATATTGTCAATATATTCCTCTGCTAAAACTCAATTTATAAAAGCAAGATTTAAATAAAATTATTTTGCTTTTAAGTACCCGTATGTGCAAAAATAGATATTTAAAAAATGTGTGTGGTTGGATATAACCAGTTAGAAACAAATCATTTAATGACTCCAGTATGAGTCTGTTGAAGTTGTTATATTTAAAGAAGCTATGAAGCTCCAAGGAGTAAGTTGTTTATGCATGATATGGTTGTTACTTTAGCAGTGGTGCAAAAATGAAGAACTTCGTTGCTTCAATCATACACCCTTAGTATATCTCGTCTCCCACAGATGTGGAGGATCATTTTTAGCATTGTACATGTGAGCTGCAGCTCATATAGGAAGGGAAAATGATTATGGCAGTGGTATGTCCTTGCTTTACTGAGCAGTCAGGAGTGGCATGGGAGAGCAACAGAGATGTCAGGTTTGTAGAGTTTAGCTCAGGTTTGTCGAGTTTAGCTGTGATCCGTTTTAGCTTAATAAAAGTAACCGTGGAAGACAAGAGCAGTGAGTCAGCACATGGAACAGTTACAGATTTACTGGACCCTACTGGGTTTGGCTGAGGTGGTTAACTTTCTTCATAGCAGCCCATATGGTGCTGTGTTTTGCATTTGTGACTAAAACAGTGTTGATAACACACCAATGTTTTGGCTATTGCTGAACAGTGCTTGCACAGCCCCAAGGCTTCCTTTTTCTCACTCTGCCCTCTCCTAGTGAGTAGACTGGGGAGGGGACACAGGTGGGACAGCTGACCTGAATCAGCCAAAGGGATATTCCACACCATATAACATTTTTCTCAACAACAACAAAAAAAACTGGGGTAGGGGCGGGGGGGAGGGTGTGGTGTGCCTTTCAAAGTAGCAGTTCCTTGGAGCCTGGCTGGGCTTTAGTTTGCTTGTGCGAGGTGGTGAGTGATTGCCTTTGCATCACTTGTTTTTTTTTCTCTTCCCCTCAGTTATTAAATTGTCTTTACCTTAACCCATAAATTTTCTTGCTTTTGTTCTTCCTATTCTCTTCCTCGTCCACTGAGGTGGTGGTGGGGAGTGAGTGCTGGATGGGTACTTCATTGCTGGCCGGGGTCAACCCACCGCATGGCCTTTACTGCACGGGTTAATGGACTATGTGGTTCTGTGCTCTCTGATGCCTGCAGTCTGATTTCCTTAATAAGTATATAGGCATTTGGCAGTTGCGTATCCTTAAATTGTGAGTCACTGAGGGCCACGTTCAATCAACCAGAACACCAGGAAAAGTACCATGCAGTTAAATGTCAGTGCCTAATGCTTCAGGATATACATTTGGATGGGTGAGTCATCCAATTAACATCCTGTATTCTTCCTATGGAGTTGAATGAAACACAGACAGAATTTTTTCCAGAACAGGTGCTTTTATCAGATAGACTGATTTCATAACCATTCAATAAATAAGTACATCCTTCCATTTTAACTGCCTGCAGCACTTAAAGTTCCTGTCAAGGTGATGCCACAACTGAACGCCCGTCCCTCACATTATTTCTCTCAATGTATCCATGCCACCATAAAGTGCAATCTAGTCTTTGAGGAAATATTCTTCACAGGAGGAAATGGTCATAAAAGTGTGCCCTGAGGTACTTTGTGCCACAGCCAGTTAGCTGAGGTGACTGGCGAAGGATAGTCTGCAAGCTGAAAGGATTATTTCTTGTGTAGGGATGAGGCTGGGGAGTCCTAGCGCAATAGTTGATCAGTTAAAAATCAGATGGAAGGCAAATAGAGCAAGACTGAGAAAACATTGCAGCATAATTCAGAAGATCAGCATCATTTCATCTCCAGTTTGCAGTTTGTAAACTTTCCTTTATTGATTGAGCTTCTTGTCTTTCCCTGGTGACTATATTGCCATGCAGAGTCAATTAAAAAGAGTCTAAAACTTGAAATCAACACTGTAATAAAGAAAGGTAGGTTTGAACTTTACCAGTCATGAACACTTCTAAAACTAGCATTTTCCTGTGATGCTGAACAGGTAGCACCATCTGGCACCACTCTGCTTGCAACTTTTATGGAGAGCAAATGTATGACGTATGGTTATGCTAGTCTCAGTAGTTGATACTGTAGTGATTAGAAAGTGATGGCAGAGATGGGCCTTGTATTTCTCCTATCAAAACATAGACAGTTGTCTTAGAAACACTGATGATCATCCTAGTGCTGCTTTTTTGTAGTGATAAATGCCTTTGAATGACTTTCTGGACTACAATAAAATGGTCTACAGTAAGGGCGGTAATGATGACTATGCAGGCAACTGAATATATTTTTTGCTTAGTTCAGTATGCAATTTTAATACTGCCCTAGAGTACTGCTGAAAATTATTTTAACCCAGAAAATTTTATTTCTTCCAGTGATTTTTTGGTGTATATATGATTGTTTGTCAAGAAAACAGTCTTCTACCAGCAGTAGTGGAAATGCTGTTTAATAACATAGCAAATATTTCACAGATTATAATCTGGTTTTTACCAAGGTGATTACTATTAAAATATAATGATTATAAACAAAAATTAGAGGAAAAGCCCTTAGGAATGGGAGGGAGAAAATTCCTTTTTTAGAGAGCAGATGTTATTCTGCCAAAGAACTGACAAAATAATATTTTGAAAATGTATTCTCTTTCTTCATTTTCTGCAAATCGTCAGCTCTTAAGCTTGTATACGAAAACACTGGATCAAAACACTTTCAAGTCAGTGGGAGTTTTTCCACTGAGTGTCATGAGCTTTGTGTCAGATGCTTGCGGCTTATAACTTGTGCTAACGTGCTGGACGTGAGGAATGTGTTTCTCCACTGTTCTAATGCTGAAAATGGAGTAGTGTTGTTTTTCTGCATCACAAGTTGCAGGACAGCTAATAGGTTTTACGTAGTTCTGTGCTGATGAGCAAACTAACAGGGTTTTTTTACTCCTTTCAGCCTGTGCAGAGACCAAGCATAATGTTTGTCCTTCTAATGCCAGCACATGATGGTTTTGAATATTGTAGTCTAGATGCTAAAGACAGAATTACCTTAGTCATCTGCCTATGATAGCAGATGTTACTATCCTCCTCCCAACTTCTTCTGGTGGCGTTAAAGACCAAGGACAAAATGATCCTTAAAGACAGAATTTATTTCTCGATACTTAGTTTTGTTGGGGAATTAGTTCTGTGGGGAATGTTTGACATTAGTAAGCAATTTCTTGAAGGAATACAGATTCATCACTTCTTACCCACACATTACCACATACAGTAAAAAAAAATTTAGATATGTTTGCTCAGTGATGGCATTGTTTCATGATTACATTTCTGTGATCTTATTAAGGGCAAGGGAACTCCTCATTTCAGTTGGTTTCAAGCAAGTAAAATTGCAGCAAGTATTCAGGGCCTCTTTCGAGAGAACTTTCTCTCATACCATTCTTCCCATAAACCACTGAGAATTTCCTTAAGCATTTAATGTTTGATGTTTATACTTTTTTTTCCCTCTTGAATGGTAGTATAACTGAGTTAAAACAGTCTTTCACTGATGAATACTTCATTTACAATAAGCACAACTGTAGTAATTTTATCTGTCACTCAAGATGGTACTACCTTGTACAGCTACATTTAACAAAACCTGCTGTTTTCTTCCCTAGACTAATTGGAAATCACAGTTGATTAAGCAACATTACAGAAGGTCATCGATCTTACAAATAAAAAATAGAAGATAGAATTATCCAATATCATTGAAAAAAGACCTCTGGATATCTTTTTCACATAGAAGTACATTTTTACAAAACAGTGTTTGAGAAATCGGCATCTGTCTGTCAACCATATGAGACAGTCTAACGAAAGTCAGTTTATTCTGGTTAACAGTTCAGATATGTTTGAAACACTGATATTTAGCTTGTTTGGGTTTGTCAGGCGAACAGATTTTACATTCCAAGAGGTTTGGCTGTAGCTTGACTCTGGGCTTATTTACTGCAGAAAACAGGGTGTGACATTAAGGGCAAGTTGTAGGAAACAAGAACAAAGGGTCTGAGCTTTTTGTTGCTGTTGCATCATATTCTTATGAAATGGTATTGTAATCCTCACAGGAGGGGGAGAAAACAAAGAAAAGTGGGATACAGAGCTGTTGAGCTGGATCGGACTATTTCTATTAAATGCAGAGCACTGGGTCACAGAGAGGGTAAGTGATTTGCCCAAAGCCACAGAGGAAGTACATTGCAAGTCAAAGGTTTGAAAATTGGTGCTCAGATTCTCAGTTACTCTTCCTTTACTGCAAGAATTAGTGAGCATTGCAGCTGAACAACACCATGTCTTTTCTCGACTCACTGTCTTTATCACTCTCTTTCTATATTTGCTACCTTTTTGTTTTATTTTCTTATGTGACACGGAAAAAAAAAAAATCAGGAAGGCAGTAGCTGGTATATTTTTACTGATGTGCCACAGTTTCTGGAAGCCCTATTTGTACATTATGTATTCTACATTCTGCACCACTAGAATAATGATTTGTGACTGAGTGTTTAGCCAAGGGCCTGTCCTAATTTGCATTGTTAAAATTTTAACTAATACAATAATATCCCTGCAGGTCATTTGCAACCTGCGTAATCTATTTGCTGAAGCAATGTCATGTAAATTAGAACTGTGAGTAGATGATTGTAAATGATTAAGTTAGCATGTCTTAAGAAGTTACCACCCTTGAGCAGAGATGCAGTAACGGATTGTTGCATGCTTCTATTTCATGGCAGGTAAACTCTGGCTAATTTAAGTCACTATGCAGTGCATGATTGTCTGACCATATCTTAGAATCTATTCTTTTAAATACCTAGGTTTAGTTTGGGTTTTTTTTTTTCACAATGAAGTCTGAAGTTGCTTACAAGCTATCTAAAACTCTGATTCATCTGACAGTGTCAATCAATACAAGGTCACACACTTGACTTTTACACACTTCAGAAGATGAATTTTGTTCAGGGATGTGTGTATGGCACTGGAGGCTGCTGGTGGTTTTAGATTCTGTTTCCAGTGCAGGTGTATGGCAGCACACCAGCCAGCATGGTTGCTCTGGCAGCAGCATTGAACACTCTGTTCTTGGGGACAGTGTGGCCTTTGTACCCTCTCTGCTGCCTTTGAGTTTTCTGTGTTTTCTGAAGTAAACAGTGTTAGATGTTGATGTCTTTATATTCGGTAACTAACATGATAAAATAAATGGGGAAGCAACCAAAGGACAGGAAAATTTTCTTGGAAGTCTGTTACTATTCCCTACTAAATGGCTCTATATACATATAATTTTGGCACATTTTAGAAGGAAGGGCAAGGCATGAGCCAGAATGCTCACTTAAGATTCCTTTATCCAATGTAAGACACATAGATTGACACACGCACAGTGTTTTCTTGGATATCAGTGAAGTTCTGCATAGCCACAGAGCCTCAGAAGAAACAGATTTTCAGAATGGGGCCATAAACAGAGATGCTGTCGGAGGAGCTTTTGGTACAAGACAGGCTTCCAGAATACAGAGTGCAGGCTGATAGTTGGGAAGTGCTCAAATCCTACAGTGAGTGCTGCCAAAGTAGGGCTCCAGCTAGACAGTTTAAAAACCTAGACAAAGATTGTATCTGGTGTATTTTTAGAAAATAATTATGCACATTCTTTTGAAAATTTAAAATTATGGTGAAAACTGTATCATTCATCAGGCATGTTGGTTTAAAAAACCAAGAGATGCTGTTAGAGCCTGAGAACAGAGACATAGTATCTTTGTGAGAGATTCACAGATGCTTGATTTCATTCATCCACCCACACAGTCTGAGATAAGCATAAGAAAATTGTTCTACTTCAAGACAGAAAGTTAACTGGTTTAAAAAGCTGTCTTGGAGGTCAAGGGCTTCCGTGATAAATCTACATTTTTATTTGATCAATATGATGATGTTTCTTAGAGTCCATATAAGAGTTGGTTGGGTTTATGTTTTAATGTTCTCAGAGCAGAGAATTCACTTTTTGACAAATGTACTACTGTACATTAAAAAAGGATATCATGAAACTTCTGTCATTACCAATTAATGTTCTTGTTGCCATTTTCTTTCTTGTGATAATGTTTAATTCATTCTAACCTTAACAGAGATTCCTGTCAAAAAGAAAGGAGAGTGAATTTCAGACAAAAAGAATTCAGAAAATGAGTTGGGCCTAGGTAGAATATTTAACATTACAAAGAAAGAAACCAACTTCCTTCCTAATTATGTTACATTTTTGTCACCATCTGATGGATCCTTCACTGTTATAAATTGTAACAGTACCATCTGAAATCAGCTTGAACTGTGCCGATACAGACAGCTGAGGAACTGGTCCAGTACTGCAAGCACCTACTGGGTCTCAGAAGTTGGATGGGCCTAATTGTTAGAAGCATGGCTACATTAGTGCAAGGGTCTTCCAGTTATTACTGCAACTGAGAAATCAAATTAGTCCAATAGTATGATACGCAGTCTGTTTAGCAACACTGTTAGAAACATGTATTGTAGTTTTATGATAATGTCTTTATTTGTGATGTTGGATGTGCTTTGTAGTGATGTAGCTGGTTGAGCTCCAAGTGCCCGACTGATGCCAATTTAAAATGAGACTTAATTCTAAAAATTTTGTTACAAATAGGAAATTCCTGGAAAAAAAATCAGAAAACTCCCCAAACCTCATACAAGTTATTGTTCAAATTAAATGTGCTCCCCAGTATAACAGCAACAATTGAATGAGACTGGTATTTCTGTAAAATACTTGGATTCTGCAACATGGCATTTTCTGACAAACCATGAGTTGAATCTAGTTTACAGATTATCCTTAAAGTGTTCAATGTCAAACCCATTTTCTCCTTCCCATGGAGGATATTGTCCTCTTATTTGTCTAAGCCAGAGCTTGTTTCAGTTATAATCTCCAGAAGAGATATAAAACTCATGGTCAGGTGCCATCTAACTCAAACCACTGTACTTTCATTAAAATCTTACTTGCTTGAGAAGGAAGTTTCTTGTCTGCTGATATAAATGCTTTTGCACTCTTTTAAATTCACGGCATCTACAGAGTTGTTTTCAACTATGTCTTGCATGAAGACTGGGGGAGAGTTCCTGAAACCAGCATGAATCATGCAAGAATTTGTGTTTTTCTTTTACTTGGTGTTGTTATTGAGGCTTATGGACCATACTTAGAAGGGAAAACTCGTATTTCCAGTGAGACTATTAGTGTGAAGCACAGTACAACATGACTATACAAGAATTGCCTTATTTTCCTGAAAAAGCCTTGCACTTTTCAGCATTATTCACAGAAGGTTATATAGCACACTTTGACAGCAGTCTGCACACCTCTAAAAGCATCTATGAAGGTGTCAGAGCACCAGAAATTTTTTGAAATTATTTTTGAGATATGATGTAAAATTGAGCAAATGTGTCCATGATCTGAAACCAAAATAGACCATGTATTTTTCTCATGGCTTTTAAAAAAGTTGCATATGGATTGGAATTAAGAATCTCTAGTTGGGGCCTACTGTGAAAACAACCCATGGAAATAAGTTACCATTCATCCCAACCTGCTCCTCCTGAAGTGGCAAATAACATAGATTTCATTGTGCACTTTCAGTGACTTCCAAGAAAAACAGCTCATATTATTTGTCCACTGAAAATGAATAGCAGTGAATGTTTTCCTACTTTCCCACATGCATTGTTTTCCTACATACATTTATATATGCCCTACATGTATTAGTACTCTCCAGACTAAAAAATACTTTCTTTTTTTCTAAAATTCATTATAGATAACTTGTAGATATATATAGAAAACTTATATAGAGATAACAAGGAGCCAGAAAGTGCACATGCTTTCAATATAGAGAGGAATATAATTTGGAAAATACACAGTTGATGATGAGTTGGTTTTCTTCTGTCACAGCAGAATTTTGACTATTGAGGGCTGTTTCCTCATGGAAAAAGGGGAAGGGGGAAGACAGCCTTTTAGTTCTTGTCACATTTTCTTCTTTCAGTGAAAAAATATCATTTAAATTTTTCCAGGATCGCTGTGGTTTTCTTGTGACACCTTTTTTGGAGACCTCTGTTTACACACTAGTTTTCTACTCAATCTGCTTTCTGCAGTATTTTGTTGGCAGTATTCCTCCGTCATGGATGGTGGGGAGGAGGAACAGGAAGTATTTGCTGTCAGGCTGGCATCATTATGTTTCTGTTATGATTATGTCTTAAGCACTGTATCTTTTCATAGTATTTTGCCATGACCCGATTCACTGAAGAAAGCAAGTGATGTAAACCGGCACTGTGTGGGCTGGATGCTGGGGGTGGCAGGGGCTCCCCAAGGGCAGGGCCCGGCACCCCCAGCCCCCAGTATCCTGCACCTCCCTGGGGATGGGGTCAGGCTGAGGCAAGGCTGGGATGTGGGCCCCTGGGTGGGCCTGGCCCAGTGGCCAATGTCTGGGCAGGGCTGTGGGGAGCTGGTGAGCGGCCCTGCTGCGATGCTGCTGCGGCAGGGACTGATGGCCTCAGGGCGGGGGGCGCCGAAATGGGTTTCCTGGGCCGTGGGCAGGTGGAGGAGGCTCTGGGAGAGGCGGGCTGGTGTCCTCAGGGCCCCTGACATGCTCTATCACATTTATACTCTGACTGCTCCAGGGAGACCTGTGACAGCCTCAGGGCTTCCTGGTGACTGTCATGGCAAGGGCCCTTCCAGGAAGCCTCCATTCAGGGGGGCAGGTGACTTTCTCAGCTCCCTGGGAGGCAGGCGTTGACTCAGAGCTTTTCAGCTCCTAGTATGAGTGCTTTGAGAACATGAACTCTAACAAGGCATGCAAAAAGCACACCAGCTGTGTTGGTTTTAGTATTAAATTTGGGCCCTGACAAGTTTAGTGCTGGGTACTTTCCTGGGTGCCTTCCTGGCCTGACACAGTCACCTGTGTTTGAGGGTGTAGACATGGCAGCCCCCTAGTGCTGCTGCTTCCCCGCCTCAGCTGGTGAGGCCCAGGTGAGACTTTCCCTGCCTTGAGCACCCCTTCACTGTCAGCACTGCAGGTGCCAAGAGGGAAAATCACCCCTGCCAAGGCAGGCTGCAGTGTTGGGATGGCAAATGCCCTATAGCAAGTGGACGAGGTAGGCTGCACGGCCTCTCTGTGCTAGTTTCATTGCTCTTGTCCTCAGTTCTTCAGGGATTTCCCTTCCTGATTCATGATTGAGCTTTTGAAAGTGCTCTGGTCCTTTATAGGTTTTGGCTGCTGCTGAGAGTTCATTCCCTCCTCTTTGTGTTGCTCACTTTTTTGTTTTCTATATGATGAGTTCGCTCCATAATGGCAGTTAACAGGCATGGAGTAATCTTCATAAATGGAGAGAGGCAAATGCAGACTGAAAAATGTGCCAGAGAAGGGCATCGGAACTACCAACCAATTTGACAGCATCAAGCAGCCAAGACAGAAGACATGAAATAATATATGGCCCCTTCACTGGCATAACATGACCATTGCTGTGCCTGCAGCTGTACTGTAGCACAGCACCATCACCATGTGCCACAGGGAAGTGTAAAGCCGGGAATCCTGTTTCAGTTGTGGATTTTATGCTTCTGTTATTTTCCAAAGAACATTAAGGGTTTTTTTCTTTTTAACTGTAAACCTTTTGGATACATTCAAAGCCTCTAAAACAAATTCCTTTGTATGCCAATCTGCTGATGGTGTGCTCCATGGCCTTGGTGTTACATTCAACCTCTTTATGATTCAGTTCTGCATTTCCATTCTTCATAGGGCTGTTATAACACTTAATTAATTAATATCTACACATTGTTTCATGTCCTTGAGCAAGTAGAAATTTAAAACTACAGATATACAGACAAATAATAGTATTTCAGGCCTGCTAAACTCTGGTTTCAACCTCCAGTCACAAAACTGAATTGCCAAAGTGAGAAGCAGGAAAGAAGCTCTGTGAGAAGCTGCAGTGAGGAAAGAATCTCCAAAAGCATTACCTTTTTTTCCTCCCAACTGATGAAATGCTCCATTATTTTACTTCCTGATTTTGAAGAATTATTATTTTTTGATCCCAGTTCTTTTCAGAAAGCATTTAAGTAGTTGTTATGCCAATAACAAGATGATAATGGGAGAAGAAAAGAAAAATTTCTTCCCAAAATCATAATTCTCAGGATGGCCCGGGTGACAATTTCTTTGTGGGCTAAAAATTAAAGAATTAATATAATCCAAGATCCATTGTTCCATTAATTGCTACTATTTTAGGGCAGGGCTTCTTCCAGCTTGTGTTTGGGATTCTGATTTACATTTAGCATCTATGCTGCAATGCAATCACAGTAAGCTACAGTATTTTCAGTTTGTAAGTCAGCCAGTGTGTCTGCAGACTCAGTGACTGTCACAATTTTAGTATTTGAGTGTGAATTTTTACTACTTAGTTCATGATTGTTTCATTGAATTAAAAATAGCAACAACAGAAACGAAAGATTTGAGCTGATTTTGAATGAATTTTGACAGTTTTATAATCTGTTTTCAGGGATTCCAAAAGTAAAGACAGAAACTGCTTTTGGAGGGTAAATGATTTGTTGAAAATTATTTGCTGAGCTCTAATTAGGATAAACATTTTCATTCATGGAAATGAAGGGAATGGACAGGCTCAGATGTTTATTAATTCAAATATGTAGCATTTTTGTTTGTGAGTAATTTTCAAACTGATAATACCCAAGTTCAATAATTGTGCAGTTAGGTACTATGGATACTTGGTTTGCAAAATGTGTGGCTTTATGGCTAAATTTCTGCCAAAGACTGTATTGTTAAATAAGATGTCTTTTTTAGACAAACACCTGAAGTAGCATGAGAGTATGTTCGTAGTCAGGCACAGGGATCTGGCAGAGAGAAGTCTGAGTAAACATCAGTGAGCTTTATTTTGCAATCACCTCTTCATATGTCTTGGAGCAAATTTGTCAGATGTGTATAAATAGGGCTTTTTAAATAACGGCTTTTATGTAGAAGTTCAATCATTATTTTTGTTTTGAAAAAAACATCCCTGTTTCTATCTCTCCACGTGCCAGTACTAATGCAGCTCTCCTAAAGCCTCGTCAGCTGTCCTGCCTTTTGCTATTGTTTCCCAGTCTCATGGAAGTATTGTGGTACAAAGAGATCATCCTTTAGGTATCAAGACTTAAGTGTGCTTCACTTGTTTTCTCACTTTAACATGTTTCCTCTGGTAAAAGACTTCTGCATTCATTTCATTAAATATTGTCAAATATTAGTCAGTGATGTGTTTACCAATAAGCAACATGTACAAAGCTGCCCCACACAGTTACTGTCATGTTCCCATCTCATGCACAGGTCCTGGGGCTGTCACTGACTCTTCTGCTCAGGGAATCCTCCCAGTGGCCAGATTCTGCATGAAAATCACGTCTATTCAATAAAATATAAGTTTAAAGATAAAATTACCTTTTTATACAGTAGTTACGTTGCAGGGTCTTTAGACATAGTATGACACAACTAGTTACAACTAGACTAGCAATACTCAAGCGAATGGATGAACCATTTGTGGGGTGTGGGTTGCAGAGTGGCTTACTGAAGCAAGTAAGAAGTGGCAGCAGTAACCTGTGAGTCACCCTTTTGAGTGAGAAAGCTCAGCTGAAAACAAAACTTCTCTGTAAGTGCTTGCATAAGCAGGGCCTCTTTCTCAAACAAGAGCAAAGCAAGAAGATTTATTTCTCCATCTTCAAATGTCTGACTAGTCTGTACAAAGCTAGGTGACAATCTTAAACAAACTTTTTACTCATAAAGCAGCAGAAGAGAATCATTATTCTATTTCATTCATACTCGTTCATTCAGTCATTCCTACAATGTGAGAGTTGAAAGTGCAATCTCCATGTGTAGGTGCTGACTGGGTGAGAAGGTGTCAGCGGATGGACCCCAGTATTTATACAGCCCCCTTTGCAAGGCAAGGCGTATGGTTTATGTAGCCTCAGTTGTCCTGCAGATAAAGGCATCCTTAGTTAATAAGAGGCAGTTTTTGTGTATTGTGAGTGTGGCTTAGAGTCAGGGACCTTGAGATCCATAGGCAGGTGAAGCTTCAGCTTCACAGGGCTGAATTCAGCCCTGCATTCGCATGTAGAGGCAAAAACTGCTTCTGGCTGTCATTTGCCGCGCTGGCACCTTTGAGAGCATGCCAGCAGGCACTTATGGGCAAGTACTGTGTCACAGCTGGATTGCTGCTTAGAACTGCTTAGTGAATTAAGATGTGTAATAATTTTTAAATCTATCTATCTTTACCTATATTCTATTGGGGCCTACTTATTGTAACACCTTTGAGCAACAGGTGGTGGAAATTAAGTGCCATTGGCCTTGACTGGTATTTTGCTAGGTCCTCTCCTACATACTCTTTCTACAACCAAACTGTTAGTAAATGCTCATTAAGAAGCAAGTTATCTGTTTGAACTTGGTTTTTTGAATACATTATCTCCTGTAGTTTTGGCTTCTACTTTTTTTCTCTTTACTTAATTCAGTCATTTTATAGTTTTTGTTTGTTACTTTTACTTCTCCTGCTTCTTACCTTCTTTGTTAAAAAACATGGACAAGTAACTGGAGGGTTGGCAATGTAGTTTGGTTTGGAGACACAGATTTAGAAGTCTAAATTTTGTCCTAAGGGATAATTTTCATGTATTTGTTTTTAATATCTTACACAAACTGAATGATTGATTTAAATGATCCATCAAGTGGTAATAGCTCAATAGACTGTGTGATGCAGTGGTATCACAGTGAGTATAAAATGTCGAAAAATAATAACAAAGAAGTTTAAGAGAAGTAGATGCTTCATTCATGACTAGGAAGAGCCTTGTCAATGAAAAGGGGCACCTGTTTCAGCTTTACTGAGAAGGTGATGTGACTGTCAATGGGAAAACACTTGGACTTAATCTGGAAAGAATGGTCACAAAGGCTAGATCATGATTCAAACTTTCAAAATGGTTTGCATTTTCATTAGGATGAGCTCAATATTTTCAAAAAAAGTGGAAGTATTTGGTATTTGAAAGCTTGATATTTGAAATTCTTGTTAGGTGACCTAAAGTTTACAATTTTATCATTTCACACAGCTGATTTATGTTTGAGATGAAAGGCCAAGAGTAGCACAGCAGGTCAAATACTTTAAAAATACATTTTAATTGTAACTTAAACATGAATTAATAGAGCAAGTTACTCTTTTCTGTCCTAACTTGTAAAAAAGAGAATGATTTTCACATTTGTTAGTGAAAAAAGATATGAGATTGCTTTGTTCTCATATGGCTTTCATAACAAGAGCTAACAATGAAACCGTACCTAGTTTGATTTTGCATTTTTTGTTTTAAATTGTTATTGTATCATGAATGGATCCATAGGGTGAAACATCTTAGTTTCAGGAATTACTTTATAGTTTTACCTCATTCCATTCATGAAAATAGAACAATTTAAAGGTAAAATTTTCATAGACAGTCAAATCAGATGAGACAAGTCCTAGATGAAAGGAAAACATGCTCTTAAATAATCATAGCCAGAATATTGAATTTTAAAAGTCTTAATTCATGAAGGAAGAATGTATTTTGGCATGTAGGTTTTTGGCACTACGCTTGGGTAAAAACAGTATGAACATAAGGAGGAGAGTCAGTGTCAAAATGCATACTGTGAGGAGAAATGCAACAGTAAGTTTGAATAACCTCATGCCTTGTGGTTCATATTTCTGATCCAATTTTGCACTTTTGTGCAAACTTTTGTGATGTTTTTAAGAGAGCTTAGAGGTATAAACTTCAAGTTTTCATTGGAGGTGGAGGTGAGGAATTTGCTAGGACCCACTACTATTGTTGTGGCCAAAAATTAGTAGGTTCTTCCCATCACCCTGGGTTTTGTCATGTGTAATAGAAATGTCAGCTGCTCCTTGTTGCTTGCTGAAATCACTGTTTATCTAGCTGGTTTGCTTGTCTTGGGTATATGCACAGATCTGTTTGCACAAACCAAAAAAAAAGCTCAAAGTAAGGAGTATGAAAACTGTAGATAAAGATTTGCTGAGAGTGAATCTGCATGTCAGAAAAAAATAGCATGAAGCACTAGGAGAGGGGTGTGAATCAAAGGGGTATTTTGTAAATCTTTGTAAAGCCAGCACAGCCATCTCAGCCATCTTTCTTGCTTGAAATACATAATGCAACACCACTGTAATTTTCTCAGACTGTAGTGAATGTTTGGACTTTGAAATGTAGAGGTTGTGTCTTGTTCTTAAAGTTTCTGAAATCATGAATCTGGGTTATGAAAAAATTGAATTGGCTTAGAAATTATACGATAAAGAAAATTAAATTAAAGTATATTGGTATGCATCAGCTTTCCAGCATATACTACTATTTATTTTCCTGGTCTTGCATGTATGAGGGAAGATGATACAACTTTTCCTATAAAGAAATTTTGATACTTGTTGGTAGGCAAAAGTGTCGCTTTCACATGAAAGAATACATGGTTATGGCAGTCACTTTGTAAATGGCAGTATATATTAAATGGCAGTATATATTTGAATGTTGGGAAAACACAGACATTTTTTATAAATGCAATTCAAGTGCCTTTCATGCTATCTCAAGCTAGGGGAAAAAAAAGAGTGAAACAAAATTGCGTGTTATTTTTTAAAATGTTTGCTCAGCTTTCAAGTTTGACTAGTCAGGCTATTTAATGATATCACATCCACTGTCTGCTTTTTTTTTTAAACTTTTGTCTTTTTATTTTAGTATTCAATGTGAACTTAAGGCATTTGTGGTAAAGAGCTTAGGTTAAGAATTAAGCAACCCAGAGTTTGCAGATGTTTAATGGCAAGGATTTGTTTTGTCTGAAATGTACAGAATTTTAACCACATGGAGTTAGATCACCCAGTTTCCATGCTCACAGAAATTTTGATTCTAGTTTAACTTGTGAACTTTCTTCCTAATTGTTGTTTTGTGTAACTCATCTGATGCCACTGAAGTCACTGCCAATCTACATTAATATAAGTGCAAATTTTGTGCTCTTATTTGTGTTACAAGCTTCAAAAAACCACATGAAGCCTAAACAAGGACAAATGAACAGGGAGTGGATAATTTTGTTTCAAACTTATTTGTATAGAAGTATATCTGTTATCAATTAATACTTGCTAAAATCATGTTTCTGAGAAGTTGACAGATTCTGTTCCTGGCTGTTACATTTATTTCATCTCATAGAGGTGGGGAAAATCTTCTTCATCACAGAAATGCTCTTAGGAGGTTTCTTTGCTGCTGAGTTTGTGGTAGGGCAAAGGTGAAGGAGTGAGGAGAAAATTATTTCACTAATGCAAGTATTTCCTGTAGACGGCAATTACATACAGGTCTGTGAACTTTAGTTAGCTACCCATAAGCATTTGAACTGTGAGCTCAACGTAGTGTTTGTCTAACCTTCTTTTGTTTCTGCATTTCCAAGCTATCTGGTAGAAATTTTTCTTTTTTTTTTAATGAGTGAAAGATCAAATAATGCAGTTATTTGACCATTTTCTCACCAATTTACAGTCTGTATATCATAAGAGAGTTTGTTAAGTAGGAAGCATACATAGGAGTTCTGCTTTTTCCCAACTTTTTCAGCACATTATGATTCTAGGTGTGCTATTAAAAGCTGTTCTATATGTAGCTATTTTACAGTTCTTTTGTGAACACGTTGTTTGATTTCATATTGACTAGGAGTTCTCTGAGCTTAATTTATGGGCTTATTTCAGAGTAAATAATTATATTTTCTTTACTCTGCGCCTCTTACTCAAATGAAAGTGTATCT
>VYZV01014249.1:0-16627 GCA_013401275.1 Pandion haliaetus | reverse complement strand
TGATTCCCATTCCAGTTGGGAAAAAAAAAAAGGGGGGGGGGGATTCACTGTGCCTTGCTGTTTACGAAGCCTGTCCAATTCAGTCTTGAGATAGTAAAGCTTCTTCTGCCGTGCTTCTCGCTCATTCTTCAGTTTTTCTCTCTCTTCTATCACCTAAACAGATTGGAAGGGGACTGGATTTTCTTCTCTTCCCAACACAAGACAATAAGTCTTGCAAGAATGACAGCAAGACCTCAATTTGCCAGTCACAGAACACTGCTCACTATTCTCAAAAGGTTCTTGAGTATTTTAACACAACAAATACACCTCTTCCTCTGCATCTGCAGGTAACTATATCATGTGCTCACACTTCAACCTAACATGAAGGTGATTTTTTTCTTTTGGGCAGTGTATTCCCCAAAACTGCCTTGTTTGTTGCACCATTCCCCAAGGCACTTACGCTCAGCTGACTATCTTCTACAGGGATGAGAAAGATCAGGGCTAAATGGGTCTTCAAAGCTCATGCAGTATCTCTACAGCTAGCACGTTCCACCAGTGACAAAAGACTTCACAGCCCTTCACCTTGCCTCCTGCTTTGACTCTTGCAAATTTCAGCTATTATTTAGGCTTCTGTTTCAATCTGATCATAACTGTATTACCAAATATATTTTGCAGGCATAACTGTCTGAAATGAAACACCTGGATGAAGTTTGTTTCTTGCTCAATAAGGTAAACTCTGGCATGAGGAGCTCGCAAATCCAGTTTTCACTGGTTTTCATTGATTCTCACAGAAGGAAACCAGACAATATGCTAAAATGAAACCTGAAAAGTTCTTTCAATTTCCTTCCAGGCTTCATTTTCCAAGAGACAAATACCAGATTTTTACTTTCACAATGCTCCTAAAGCTTACTACTAACCCCTCCCTTGAACAAGTAACAACTGACCAATTGCCTTGTCTTCCCTAGAGAACTGCTACTACTGTGGCAATGTAAATGTTGGCAGGATCCCTAGATCCTGCCTGGAGTAAGCCCTGGAAGGAGTTCTACCAACACAGTTAGGCCACGTCTTAAATGCCACAAGTTTTCTGGTTTTTTATGTTGTTTTTTTTAACCACCAAAACACCACCCTCTCATTCTGGGTTTTCTGCCAGCATAGGGGCATCAACTGGAGCATGCAAGTTTTTATACTGCATACCCAGCAAAAAAATGGTGCATTAAGCCCAAGCCATAGACATCTGTAGTGTAGACAAAGCCCTATAAGTTCTGCCAAGATGCATAGGTGAGCTACCACGGTATGTCATGGCAGGAGAAAACCACACACCTTCAGCCAAAAGAGCTTTTCCAGAAGTGCCGAATTTCATTAAAAACAAAATTTCAGCCATGTCAGATGAAGAAATTATTAATCCTGCAAGCAGTGAAATCTCACTTATCTGCTGATGTAGCACTTTGTGTAAGTACTCCTCTTTAAGTCACTTCAAACAAAAAGGAAAGAGGTTATCTTAGACCAAAAATTTAAAGTGACTTCTTTTGAGCCTCTGTTGGATTCAGTGGTCCATCCTTCCATGGCCTGATTTGTTCTGAGGAGTATGATGTAACTGAGTAGGTGAAAAGCTTCCAGCCATGTGCTGCTCTTCTACTAGCAGATCTACCAACATAATGTATCATTAGCACAGTTACACTGGAAGAATGTCTCTAATTCAAATATGCATATGTAGATGAAAATTAGATATGAGCCAGCAATGTACGCTTGCAGCTTAAAAAGCAAATTGTATCCTGGGCTGCACAAAAAACCCTGGCCAGCAGGTTGAGGGAGGCGATTTTCCACCCCTGCTATGTTCTTGTGAGACCCCACCTGGAATACCGCATCCAGCTCTGGAGCCCCCAGCACAAGAACGACATGGACCTGTTGGGGCCATGAAAATTATTAGAGGGCTGGGACACCTCTCCTATGAAGAAAGACTGAGAGAGTTGGGGTTGCTCAGCCTGGAAAAGAGAAAGCTCCAGGAAGACCTTATTGCAGCCTTTCAATATATAAAAGGGGCTTACAAGATGGAGAGAGACTTTTTCCCAAGGCCTGTAGTGACAGGACAAGGTGCGGTGGTTTTAAACTAAACGAGGGTATATTTAAATTGGGCATAAGGAAGAAATTTTTTACAGTGAGGGTGGTGAGACACTGGAACAGGTTGCCCAGAGAGGTTGTGGATGCCCCATCCCTGGAAGTGTTCAAGGCCAGGCTGGATGGGGCTTTGAGCAACCTTGTCTAGTGAAAGATGTCCCTCCCCACAGCAGACGGATTGGAACTAGATGATTTTTAAAGGTCCCTTCCAACCCAAATAATTCTATGGTTCTATGCCCTTATTTTAACAATAAAGATTGAGTGGACACCAGTTTGAAAACCCAAACAACTTTCAGGAATCTTCCAATCCTCTGATGGTTATATAACTACAGTTTTCTATTTTAAAATATGTTCTTCACCACTACTTTCTAATTATCATACAAACCAAGGTAACTAGAAGAGGAAAACATTAATACCCATAACCTAAACTGGTCTCAGATGCACAAAGTAAAGAACAGTTTTCCTTAATTTCTTCTGATTTTTGTGATTCTTGTAAGAGATAATTAATACAAATGTAGAGGGAAAATTGTATGCAATTGTGAATGACAACATCCTTTAGTATATACTTAAGAATGTCTAACATAGGCAGAACCATGGTATTATTGTACTGTGTACCATGTTCACATGGAGCCTCCTGCATTTTAGTTTGTGCCCACTGCCTCTTGTCCTGCCACTGTACACCACTAAAAAAAACCCAGCTCCATCTTCTTTATACTGCCCCTTCAGGTATTTATATGTCTAGATTCTTCAGGTATTTTAATATCTAAAGCTCAGCGGAATAAAGCCAAGCTGTGGCCACCAGCTGTTTTTTCTTTATGATTCCGGATGGCCCCAAGGACTATGGGCGTACAACTTTGGGGAATTTTAAACACATTTTAAAAAATTTTCACAGAGTAATACAAACAAATGCCTAGAAATCTTTAACAAAAGCAAATTTAGTCCAACTGCTTTTAAACTGGAGCCACTCAGGGAAAAACAATAGGTGCACCTGAAGAGGAAAAGCTTCTACCCCAGCAATCAAGTAGTCCCAACATATTTTGATGTATCAGAACAGATAACATACCTTCTGCTTTTGAGCTGCCCGATTTTTTTCATCCGACATCTTTTCTGTGGTATTTTTGAGAGGGTGTGAAGACAGACGAAGGGGCACTTTGGAATGAGCAGGAGTGGTAGGGACATGAACAAGCACAGAACCATCTCTTTTTAAATCAGGGACATCCTTTCCCATAGAGACTGTCTCAATCACCCGGAGGTTGGGACGCGTGGGGTTTGCTGACATGGCCATAGTGAGAAGACTGTGAGCTTCTGGCAGTGTAGGATTAGGCTGCTGGGCAGGGGGGTACATGGTCCAGCCAGGGGCTGCATATGCCATATAGTGCCCATATGCATCGTATCCTGGAGGAGCCATTGTGGGAGGTGGGTAGTTTTGGGGCATTTGAGTAGCAGTGAACTGGGAATAACTGGGAATTTGGTACTGGGAAACAGAAGTGGGCGTAGGTGGCAAACTAGCAGGAGCTGGTGGAACTGAGGGAATGAGAGAGACAGAAGGAAGAGGCTGTTCTGGTGCACGTGGAGGTATATCCTGTCCCACTGGCTTGTTCTTTGTATATTCTGATTTCTGAAGAGAGGGTGCCTCTTTAGACTGCTGGAAAGAGACTGGAGGTGATGCTGAGTGCTGCTGGCCTGACTCAGGAGAACGAGTATCACTCCGGCTGCGACGCAAGTCCCAAGGGTCCAGTCTGCGAGGATCTGAAGAGCGACGATCAGGAGAACGAGATGCCAACTTTTTGCCATGAAGGCGTTCCTGGGTACGAACTGCCAGTTTTCCAATTTCAGCAACACCAATGTCAAGTCCAATGGTTTTGAGTAAGTCATGGATCTTCGCATACTCAGCATTAGGCTCTTCTAAAGGATCCAGCTTGACAGCTGGAGCAGAAGAAGGAGGTGGGCTCACTTTCTGGGTTATTATCTCATTGCAACAACTCACTGGGGGCTTCTGAATAGGGAGAGATTCAGTTTTGGTGTCTTCATCCTCATCACCATAAAGAAATTTCTCTTCATCCTCAATGTCAGGAAAACTACGCCTCCTCTTCTCCTGAGCACTGACAGAATCAGCCATCATGCCCAGAATTCGGGAAAAACCACTGCCATCCTGACTGGCCCTCTCATGAGGCAGCAGGAAGTCAGAGTGGCGATCAGCAGGCTCTGACTTGGGTTCTAACTTTTCCTTGTGACTCAAGAAGCTTCCAAACTTCTCTTCAAACGTGAAAGTATCTTTGGGAGCCCCAGAAAACGGGCTCCACTCATATAAACCATCATGCAACTCCTTGTTTGCAGACTCCACAACAGAGTCTTTGTTAAACCGTTTGAGAAAGTTCTCCACTTCAGAGGCAAAAGGAGCTGCGTTGTTGCTCTGGGGCAAAGACGAATGACTAGAAAGAAGAGGAAGATCCTTGCTGGGAGCCGAACTGCTTGAAAAGCCCTCAGGCTGAAAGAGAGAGAAGTTACTATTTACTACAGCACCTTCTGAGGCGACTATGCACTTCACAGAGCAAACACAGGAACATGTTAATTTCTCCTTGAGTTCACAGCTGAAGCAAAAAGTTAGAAAAAACAATATACAGTTGAAAGAGAACACAGAAGATTACAAAACAAGTTGCCTAATGATTCCAGAATGTCATGTCCAGCAATGAATGTTTATCTCAGAGAATACACAAAATCACAATTATATTTCATTAACTTTTTGCAAGCATAAGAACTGAAACTTTTAAATTGAAACCCCGTAACATACTTCTGGCTACGCTTTGAGTTTAATCACAGACAAACAGGATTTCAACACCTTAACACAGGTGAAAACAACTGCACTGGGGTTATCCCCAGTCACTTCTTCAGATTTGCATAATTAATGCCATGTTAAATAGGATTTCCAATAATAGGTATAGAATGGGATCCTCAGTATTGGAGCACCTTCTGAGATAAATATGTCACTGTCAAAGCAACACTGATGAGTACCACAGGCTGGTCAAAAGTGATGTGCTAAAACATGCAAAAAGAAAAGTCAATCTATCACAGTGGTTGCAACCACTTATCTTTCCGTTGCTCTAATTTTGAGACTCAACTGGTATAGGTTGGTAAAAATTAAGTAGGGTTGATCCCAGCCTACAGCCCAAAGGGAAAAAATAAGGAAGCTTGAAGATGTTTTCAGCCAGAGGTATTGATGATGCATTAGGCAGTTCCCTAAGTCTATAAAGAAATAAGAAAGAGGCATTGTGACAGGCAGAGAGCTTCGATCAATGTCCTGACTGCCTGCAGTACAAAAAGATTCAGCTTTTCTATAAAAGCTGGCCTGGATATCAGCATCCTGGGCTGAATTTCAACAAGGACATTTTATTCTGCCTCAGATTTTATGTATGTATGATTCTTGATTAAATGCCTTCACCGTTTAAAGCTTCTAATGCAATTCTAGCTGCAAAGCTGCAAAAAGATACCTGTCCTCTCAAAGACAGGAAAACGTAAAGATTTGGCTTTTCCATTTTGGAAATCAAACTAACATTCTGTATCATGAAGTGACCATTTTGGAAAGTAGAAACATATAGACAGAGATCAAACCTGAATAGGAGACTCTACTTCCATCTCCACTCGTTTCTTCAAAATAGATTTTTTGGGCATGGATGGGATTTCCTCAGGCCTATACATATACCGAGGCTCAGAAGTCTGTAGTGTGTTAGTCAAGCCGGGGATTGCATAACCACTGCCTGAAACATCATGATTCAAGTTTCTACTACGCTCTTCTTCTTCTCTTTTCCTCCTTGCACGGTCAAGCTCTCGGAATTCTTCATTCAGGTATGATGGGCTCGGGCTTCTACTGCGGCTGTGGCTTCGTCTGCGATAGTTTCGTGTTCCTGATGAGAAACCCTGATGCTCTCCACTCCCACCATGCATCTTCTCATCCTTTTCATACCGTGGACGCTTTATTTCTCGTCCCCTCTCTTCTGGCCTCGATGGGTAGGAGGATTTCCTGAGTTTGTCACCATCTCTGTCAGATCCACGAGGCAGCTCTTCTCGACGACCATAATGTGGACTATAATCTGAACGATGGAGGAAAACATCCCGGTTGCGGTAGTCTTCATCATGTCTCATGATGAAGGGACTTGAAGGTTGATCTTCATGTGACGGGTATCTCTCAAGGCCTCGAGGACATGAGAGGCCTCTAGTGAATATTGGACCATCAGCCATATCATCCCTGTGTAAGACAAGCATAGAATAAACATAAGTACTTGAGTCAGAGTAAACTAAGTCTTACTCATACTCAAGAGTAAGAAATTTCCAAATCAGTTTCAGAATAACATCTCCATCACTAAACAGAAGCAACATTTTATGGACTTAAAGGGCAGGGGAGAGAGGGAGTCTTATTTTTAATGGTACTATACATCCCTCCTAGGAAGTCACCTGCAAACACAGTGACATGAACAATTGAACTCATACTGCAGAAGGAGAGCCTTGAAAAATTGATAGGATGGATTTATTTCTGTGAAGGAGAAAGACTACATGTTTTAAAAAAAACTTACTATCATATTTCAGACCACAATCCTTTTCCTCACCTCTCCCAGCAAGACACCAATGTCACATTTCATATGAATTATTCAAGGTGTAATTCAGTTTCACACTGGCAAATGCAACAAGATCTTCTTTTTCTCTTCAGCTGTAGACAAGGACCACAAATTCTAGCAACATTTTCTATTCCAACAGATCTGTAGACAGGACTGTCACTAATCACATGAACAGCTATACCCAAAAAGAAGCAGTTTTTAGTAAGATATCTATGAACCAGGGATAGTAAACGTAATAGTATCATTCCTTTGTGTCAGCCCCTGCATTATTATACACGCAGTGGACGTGCAACTGGCACAACACCAGAATAACTACATCTCTCGGAGTATCTTCTTTTGCAGTGATTCCTACACACACGTCCAATTAGGAGTACTGTTTTAACTAAGGCCTTTTTCCCCACCCCTAAAAACTCTTCTGGGACTGTTCTTTAGATCAGGCAGAAACAAACCAAACCACTTTAAAATTACGAGCTGCTGGTTTAACTCACAGGTATTTAAAAAATCTAGCAAGATCCTCCAAGAATGGGAAGCAAACGTGCTCCTTAAGTGAAATCAGTGGGACAGAAAACATAGAGAAATGTCTTTCCTGAGCGATCAAGACATCGACTTGAGCTAAACTATGTATGTATGATTGCCCAAATCCTCAAAAATCACCTCCTGCTCAGAAAAGTCCCTCCATAAATCTGAGAAGGGACAAGTCAAGTCATGCCAGATCACATCTTCAAAAAAATTTGCAGATAAATTACAGACCCAGTTTTTAAAGTACTAGGCTAAGAATAACAGACATAAACAGACAAGGTCTTTTTCTTGAGTATTTTCATAGTTTACACATGCATACTTAAGAACAAAACCAGCACAAAACGTCACTTTATCTCTAACCTGCATCACTGCAAAGCATTTCATATGTTATTAGATGCTTTATCAGTCCAACACCTCTTAGAAGGCAAATATGGCATACACCAGGACCCACAGTATTAGATGGTATCTTCTCAGTTTCCAGTAAACTATACTCATCCACCCCCTCCAAAAGCACAAAAATATCTAAAAAGTAGCTAGAATTAAATTTCATATATAAATGTTGCTGTTCACAGCCTACATAAAGGTACATCTATCTCCAGTGTCACCTTTTCCCAGAGCCTGCTAAACCTATAAAAGCTGCATGAACACACCTGATGGAGTAACAGATGTATTTCACTACACACCTTCAGCTGATTTTTGTGCAAATAATTTGTATGCATGCTTGCCAAGTGTCACCTACAATTCAAATGCTCTGACTGCAGTGACAAAGCAGAAGGAATATTTAATCATACTTTGGAAGAAAAGGAACAGCAAACCTGCTACATTTACAACTAGAAAGATGTTCCAAATACACTCTGAACAGCTCAGATGCAAATTTAAAACCCAAAGACTAAATACAGGTGTGAGGAAAAGGATTACTTGCCTTACAGAAACTGTCACCCTTTGAAATATGTTTTCTGTGAATACAGTCCAACAGAGATATGTCCCTCTTAACTGGTTTGGGTGCTTTTAGCCAGCAATGTCCACTACAGGCTATTGCATCCCTGAGAGAAGATACAAGGTGGTACCACTGTGACCATCCCAATTCCTTCACGAACACAGAATCCATGAATTACTGGAATTTGCAGTTTCAGAGAAGAGAACAGACCACAGACTACATAGACATGATGCCTCAGAGAACTACAACTAGTGTAAAGTAAGTTTACTTTTTCGTATATTTATTCACATACACAGAAACAGAAATAAATAATGGCATTCTGCTGTCAGTAATCAACAGGACTCCACCTTAACACACAGTCTTTGAACAGGAAGTCAGATGAGCTGTTCATACTCAAGCCAACTGTCGCTCTTGACATTATGCCAAAAAAAAATGCTATTTCAGAGCACAGCTTAACACAGACCAAGTCTCTGCAGTGATATGGTCTAATCTTTTGGATTAACCTCAGATGAAAGAATTGGTGGGATGCTCTGTATAGCTTATGCCAGCTCAGATAGTAGTAGAATGCCTTAAAAATACTGTCAGAGGGAGAGAGGTAAGATATATTCTTCACTTTAACAGACTGAGATTCTGGAAGACAAAAAAATACTAATCTGTTGAAGTAGAAGACTGAAGCTGCTTAGGTGACCTTGAAGTCACAGGCCAGCAGCATTCAGTATGCTTACTTACGAAGGGCAAGTTCTTACAGATGTTTTAGGACCGACCTGCACGTGGACATGCACCCTGAGAAATTCTCCTGGGGCATCCTGAAAATCCACTGCTGCAGGAGAATCCAAAAGCATCCCTGATTTCCATCCTTTGGTATTTTATTTCCTTTATAGGCTAATGAACCCCTCTATCATCCCAAGGCCCTGTAAATTACAGAAAATAATTTGTAAAAGTGATTGCTGGAAATCTCTAAGTAGAGTAGTTAGCAAAAATAGCTAAGAATAACTAAATTCAGAATTATTTGCTCCAATTACTTCAAAATTTGAAAAGACATCTTCAGAAAACACTTTTTTTTTTTTTTAAATAAGAATGAGAACATACCACGTGCCAAATAAGAATGTGGTATGCTCAGCATTAAACCCAATGATTCACAATAAGGGCTACTTTAAAGCCCAGTGATAGATATAAGGTCAGTGTCCCAGTACCAGGACAGCCTCTCAGAGAGCAAAAAAAATACATGACAAACAATGTCCTTAACCAAATACAAAGTGTCTCTTAAAAACAACCAAAATGGCTAACATTGAAGGAATTTGGAAGTCAGAAGCAGTACCTAGAAGACTTAGGAAAAGCTAAGGGATTGACTAAGTTGTCACACACTTTAAGCTTCTGGACAGTGGGCACTGCTTAGACAAGTGCAGCCAGCACAAACGGATTNNNGCAGCCAGCACAAACGGATTGGAGGAAAAAAAAAAAAAGTAAATGTAACCACATGGAGTTCTTGCATACCTACACTACAAATATATGGGAAGTCACTTAAAAACTGAGATCTACACGGTCTCACTTTCTCTTACTCTCATTCTGATTCATCTGCCACTTTTATACCTTCTCAGGAGTCTATTCTGACCTTTTTTTTACATCTATGGGTTCTGTAACAGAGATAAAGTGGAAGTTCTTTGTCATTTTCACTCTTACGTTAAAATAAACTCCACTGTACCTGATGTTACTTCTAACCATGCATCATAACCACAANAGAGAAAAGGAAGCAATGGGACAAACACACACCCCTGCCCCGCGTGTTCTTAATTTGCCAGAGCAGTGCCAGTTCTCCTACATACCATTTCCTGCTTCTTCCAACCACTGTACTCTCCCTGGGCATATGCACTGTTTTCATTCCGAAGACTGCAGGCTGCACAGGGGATTTACAAATCGAACACTGATCCCAGGAGAACTGAGGTAAAGGCGTAAAAGTGACAGCACTGAAAACTAAACTCTCACTGGGTCTTCCGCACCTGCTGAAACTTAACCTTACACTTGAGAAAGACAGGAAATTCACTTATTCTGCTCAGTTCCCTCTTTTTCTGTCTCTCTTTTTTTTTTTTAACAGTTGGGGATATTTGTATCAAAAATGGAAGTTACAATGCTTTTTTTGTGCTGGATGCTTATCCCTGACCTGAAACTGCAATTGTATGCTCTGGGGCACAAACTATGCCATCTTTAACTTTGCAATTCAAGACAAAGAAAACAATTTTATTTGCACAGAGTCTTCTGATTTTACTTCTTTTGCCAGATTCTACCTGTTCTCCTACTGAAGGCAAAGATTTCCAAACAGTATCTACTAATATTTATACTTCACTGTTCACAGCAGTATTTTTAACGTAAAAGATATCTCTTCATTAACTATGTTTCTCTCCAATTCCAGTCAAGGGACCCTAAGAATTCTAACACTTATTTTATCACATATGAGACTGTCTGACTACGTTCACTTCTCTTCTGCAGTTTTAAAAGTCAAAATAATAAATTTTCTTCAAGCTACACGAGAGCTTTCTTCGGGACTATTCTCCAAAATCAGGAAAGTAGATTATTCCTCCAAATAAATGAGGAAGTTGAAGCTTTACGCTATCCATAAACAAGCTTCCTTTCAGTCAGACTAGGTAGGTTCATAAGAAACAGAAGACGGTGGCTGAAGCTGTGAAATGTCAAATGAAGCAGCTCCCTCCTACAATATACTCTGGGCACTTTTAGCTTATATGGGTTTTAGAAGCAGTTGACAAAAATCAGAGAAGAAATATCTGTTTATATAGTCACTATGAACACAGGCAGGAACTTTTGTTCAGGAATCCCCTGCACCACAACTCACTGGAGGCTGGGGGAGTACTCCAGGGAAGCATCAATAGATGCTTGCCCTCTTACCCTCATTCCCTAGGCATTCACTGGGCTAATTAGATGTTTGGTCTCACCCAGTACAGCCATCCCCACGTTCTTACTGTTTCACACACTTGAATCCCCATCTGCAGAGGACCATACCTGTCACTCAGGTTATCATTTGGTGAGCCCAGTCTATCAGGCAGCCTCCTTCGCTCTGGTGTGCCAATGCAATACCGGTCATTACCAACAGTAATCCGCAAACTCTGTTCCAGTGAAGACTCAGAGCGGAGACTCGGTGAACGTCTCTGTAAATTGAAGAAAGAGTGCAAGCCCATCAATCAGGGAATTTTAATCTCAGCTACAGAAAGGCAAGTGACTCTGCTCTGCCTAACATATGAGACTTGGGGTGGATGGATCAATTAAAAAAATCAAACTAGAAGAACAGTTGTTCCAAATATTTCAATTGTCTTTAGTTACTAAAGAAAGGGGAGGGTATTGACTGCATTTAATTTCTCATCCCAGCTGCCAATAACAAGCTCTATATTTATATTATCTAGAAGGGAAATTTTCAACTCAAAAATACATTTCATAAAGCACCATTTTGGAAGGTGGAAAAACAGAGAGAAGTTCAAGAAATCCCAGATTTGCTGCTGTCCTCCTTTCTTTGTAGAGGAGAAGCAGCTAAACAAACACTGCATAAAAAACAGTGCCAGGAATTTCTTAATAAAAGTGTCCAGATTTCTGGCTCTTTCCAGCTTTAGTAACAACATGAACCAAAGTATAAACCAGTGTAAACAAAGATTTTCCTAGCAGTGATGTTTTCAACAGTTTTCCTCACCTCATGCTGCTTTCAGCAGATAAAAACAACATAACATTAAAAATGCCAGTGACTATAGAAACACCTTCCATAACAGAATTCCCATTATCATTATTTGTTCCTGGTAGAGCTAAACCAGAGCTAAGTAAAGTTGCCTTTGAAAAAACCACAGCAGTGAAGGCCTGAGCTGACTGCCTCTGCACAGACCTTGCTTTGGACACATACTCAATACAGAAAATGTCACTACTGGTTAAGTTATTTTTAAGTTACTAGTGTTCTAGAATACGGTACTAGAATACAGGAATGATAAAAGTAAGGGCAATTCCATAAGAAACAGGTGAGACTGCCTGAAAACAGAGATACTCTAGACTCTACTTAACAGGAAGCAATGAACCAGCTTCAGTTCTGCCAAACCAGTCATGCACTGTGTATTGCTTTCACCACTGAAAATTCCAGTAGCAAGCAGCAGGTACACTATGTTGTCTGCATCCACCCTGAGAAGATGCAGCAGATTCAGCTCAATCCTCCAGGAGACCAAAAGAAGAACAGCATATAATCTCCAATAAGAAAGCAAAATAATTTCCTCACAAATTTGCCTGAACAAAATTTACTTGCAGTACAAATCTGCACTAGAATCCATTGTGCACATAACCCTGTCCTAAGGTAACATATTAGTGATTTCTATTTTGCTGCTTTAATCTGAACCCCACCATTTATCAGAACACATTTTAATTATTTTCTAAGACCAACAGTGTTGTATAGCACAATACAGTCCTACAACAGCCTGGCTGAGATACAACATATACAAGGTGCATGTGTCTCATATAAACACACTCTGAAGGCTCACATGTGCCCAGTATAAAACTGAATTTTGAGGGCTGCCTCAAGAAGTGATTATCTTGAAGGGCATCTTCTTGCCATCGAAGCTGTTGGCAAGTTGGGCACATACATGACAACCATCTCCAGGAACAGGAGACAGAGAAGTGATGATTACATCTCAGAACAAACTTCTGCAGAAAGGAAAGAAATAGTTTGCATTTATAAAGTTTGGGATGTTAGGATTGCCTATGACTGCCATACAAATTGCCCAGAGACAGCAGTTATGGTGGTACAAATTTGAAATTCACAAATTTTTTTCTTCAGTTTGAAAAATTTCAGTTTTAACAGCTCTTTCATTTGGAGCGCTGAACACCACCACTAGTCATTCCTACCTATGCACTGCTCTGCATCTTCCTCCCTCCTGTTCTGGTGCCTGAATCGCAGTTACTATTGCCATATTATTGCACAGGTTGCATACCAGCTCTTCATTTCTTCTTTCTCTGTTGACCCAACATACTCCAGTTCTCTAATTTCAGCCAATTTTCTTACAAGAAAGCAAAGAAGCTGAGAGAAACTATAAAAAGAACAAGCACGCAGGTCAGCAGGGACAAATAAAAGCAGCATGTGTCAGCCTTGCAAGAATAAAGTCTGCCAAAATCTCTCACTGTACAGCCCTGACCTTCCTCTCCTCCCTTACATTTTTCAATACTCGCCCCAAACCTTTGCTGTCACTCCATGCTCTTCCAATTTCCACAAAGTTTTCCCCAGCTACTAAGAAACTAACAACATCCGTACTTACAATGTCCAACACACAGCTCCACTGGCAGTCAGCATCCCAATTATGCATGAGAAAATGGGCAACGATGCTGATAACCTAGGAATGCAGGGACTCCATCTCGAAAAAACCAAAACAAAAAACCAAACCCAAAACCAACTCCCAGAATCAAGAAAAGGGAATAAGAAATCTCTAAGGTTGCTCCTTCCATACTCCAACTCGCATCAAAGGTAGGGACAATAACTTGGAGCTTGTACTCAAAACTTTTCTGCACTTCAACCCCATGCCCTTATGCCATCAGTGTCCTCATTCCACATGCTACATCTTCCACCCTTAAGCATACATTCCCCTCTTCCATGTCCTCCTCCTTTTTTGCAGCTTAAATTCCTCTTCCCCAGTCTTCTGTCTGAATTAATCTCCTTTCAGTGACAGCTCCAAAATCCCACTTACTAACACATTTGTGTAACTCTCCACATTTCCACACTTTGTATCCTCAAACTTCTGGAGAGGGGGTCTCAAGTCATATAAATCTGAAAACTTTATTAAAACTTCACCAAATCATGCTGACCCAATGTATCTGCTGTCTGCTTTGTTTTGATCACACTTAGTTCCACTGTTTGGAAAACATCAGCTAATCCCAGCTTCATCTTTCTCTAACGAATGCTAATTTTGTAAACAGTACTTCTAAAAAGTAAAATCAACCTGTATATGTATTTTATGCTTTATAACATCACTTTTAAAGAAGTAGTAGTGTTGGTCAAACACGGTGGAATTTCCATGGAAAAATGTGCCCAATATACTCTCCAAGAATTACTTACACTGGGCTTTAGCGTATGCAAGAGACAGCAAAATACAGGTTAAAGAGCTACATTTAATTGTCTCAAGATCCCTCTTATTGTGAGAGCTGCTTCCTAGAGAAAAGTTTTCCTTAAATGCAGTAATATTCTTGCAAATAAACAAACAAAATCTATCTGGCTCAGCAGTTCAGCACTAGCTGACTTGCTAAAGCCTAATTTCTAGGATTAATGATTTTTCAATCTTTCTCTGAAATTAGAATAGGCAAGAAAAACTTCAAGAATCTGCAAGAATTTGCTGAGATGACTACTGTAACTTGAGCCAGAAGGATGCAAAGTAACACTGGAAGAATAGCAGTTATCAAGAATAACATTTGTGTAAAGTGGGGGGTTTGGTGGCTTTTTTCTTTTCCCCAAAGGGGGAGTGGAAGGCTTCCAGTCAAAAACTCCCTAGTTCAAACTTCCCCAGGTCTGAACCACCAACACATTTGGCATTGGAAGTTTTGTTACAGCTGGCACAGGTTCACAGCCTATCATGGATACAGTGAAATTGCAGACTGAGTGATGGCGAAGTCAGTTTAAGAAAGTTCTGCTCCTATATCCCAGTTTGTCATCCCCCTCAGCTGGGACCATGCAACAGTCCATTGAGCCACAACACAAACTGACATGAATCAGATTAAAAATTATCTTCTTTTAAAAAATTACTTATTTTCAACCTGGGTCTTACTAGCAATGCAGTTTGCAGGGCTACCCCACAGACAACTTACAGGACTGAGATAACTGTGAAATACAGCCTAAAAACAAATAGCCAGAGGCAAGCTTCTCAGCCTGCTTGGCTTAACTGTCAAATACAACATTATCTTCCTATACCTTCAGCACAGCTCACCTTTGAATAGCAAATAGCAGCAACAGCTGAATTTTAGCTCCACTACCATCACCTGTCATCTCTTCTATGGCAACAGCTCCAAAGAAATCCAGTAACAACCTGTACTACCATCAGAAAGGGCAATCCCCATTCTTTCTCGGGGTCCCATCATGCAATGAATCATAGCAGACAGTACATTTCCATTGGATTGACATTCAGCCACAGTTTCCTCAAATCAGCTCACTCTGCAGCTTCACAAATACAAGTGTGAGCACTCGGCACGGGGGCAGAATATATTGCAGAGTGAGAGGAAAAAGTGAGTGTACTGTTCTTTTTAATTGTACGCGTGCTAGCCTGAGTGACCATGGAACCGTAGCCTAAAATATCCCAGTATGAAAATATCTTCTTACAGCGCAATACAATACAAAAGCGTAGTGAACCTACTACACACCACAGGTAACAGTTACCTGACAAGACTATCATTGCACTGAGGAGTAACAGGAGAAAACCTGAGTGAGTGAATGCCACTCCCTCAAAAAAAAGTTAGGCTATACACTTTGGTTTAGTACGAAGACATCTGCATCCAAAATGGGATCACTTCAGATGCCAAAGCAGAGTTTCACATACCCAAATCAGATTTTGCCAAGACTGAGCAAGAAGACTGGAACACCTTGTGCACAGCTCCAACTACAAAGCACTGCCTATCAAAGAATACCTCTCAAAGATATAAATCTGTAACAGAGTCTCCTTTGTACACCCATGACAGCAGAAAGAACTCAAAGTACTCATTCAACATCCTACTAAAAAAGTTATCTTCCCATAAATTAAACTATATTTATACAATAACACAAACCAGTGTTAAATGGAGGAAAGCGACTGGTTACATCCTTTGCCTTAGCAAAAGATAGCATCATCTTTGAGCCTTATCTAAAATGGCTCTAGCCGATAAGAGAGAAATAAAAATGTAACGGAAATTAAAGGAAAAACATTATTTAAAATGGAAATAAATGATTTTTTTTCCCCATTGGGTTCTCTAAGGAACAGAGGGAAATCGCCCTTCTCCCTCTGCACAAGGAAAGCCCGCGGCCGGTGCAATTCTGCGAGGACCCCGCCGCGCCAAGTTTGGGGCCCTGGCCCCGCTGTCCCCCGCTCCCGCCCTTCCGCCGGCGGCGACAAGAGCTGACCCCAGGGCACGGCCGGGCTACCGCTGAGGGGAGGCCGGTACCGGGACAGACAACCCCCGCCAAGCCGCGGGGGACGGCGGCCGCCATCTCCGGGGGCCGCAGAGGCGGCCGGGACCCCCCCCGCGGCCTGACAGCCCCTGAGGGAAGGGGCAAGCCCCGCACCAAGACCCCTCAGCTCACGGCGGTAGTTACCCGGCTGCTGCTGCCGTCTCCGTGCTCGCTGCCCCGGCGGCCCCGGGTCCCCCCGGGCCCCGGTCCTCCCGGCGGCGATGGCAACCTCCTGCTGCGGTGCGGAGACGGGGATCGGCGAGAGGCGCCGCGGTGGCCCGACGGGGAGCGGTGACGGCGCGGCGCGGGACG
>VYZV01014248.1:57362-69428 GCA_013401275.1 Pandion haliaetus | reverse complement strand
AAATTTTCTTCAAGAGGGGCATACCATTACATGGACAAACTAAAGGAAAATATTTTCAATAAAGGAAAGAAAAGTAGGATTACTGTTATTTGGGAATGTACTAAGAAAATCAGTTAACCTTACTAAATAACAAAAGGTATGGGTACTAGGAAAAAAAATAAGAAAAAATGTTTGTTATCAGTGAAGTAGAGTTATGTTTTGTTACAGTTTTGTTATAAGTGGTCAATATTCTAGCAGAGCATTTTATCTCAGAGAAACGCAGNCCAAAACCACAGAACCTTTTTTTCCTAGAATTGTATGTAGTAGGACACTTGTCACAGCCATTCCAGATTAAAATCTGGAATACCCTCCCACAGATCTAGCCTAAGTGATGTAGTTAAACTGAGATTTACAGCATTGTAGCTTCATAAGAATCACAAGCAACTTCATTTAATGAAAATAATTCAACAGAAGTTTGTTAGAGTTCATTACAAAACTAATATTGTAGTCTTTTCTTATTCCAAATGGCTCAGATAACAACACCTCTTAATTAAAGATAATGAGAAGAGTAGAAGATGAAAACCAAGTCATTGAATCTAATTCAATTTATTGTTAGTTAACAACTGAGCAATGTAAGACCCAAACTAAAAGCAGATAAATGAATTCTCAACTATTATAGTTCTTTTTATGAAAAACTTTTTTCTATTTGAATACTGTATTTTTTCAAAACTAGTATCCATGAAAGTAATAATTCTGTAAACACCAAAAAAATGCTCGAAATCTAGCATCTCTAGGAAGAGATCCAGATCTTCAGTATCACAAAATACAGTAATTCTAATACTAAGTTATTAGCTATTACTAAGGTAACTGAACACACTAAAATATACCAGTATTGCAGCAAAACAAATCTTAACACTAAGTGGAATTTTTAAAAAGTAAAAAGATAAGTACAACACAATTAGCTGTGATTACACTGGCACTAGGTTTTTCTATAAAGTGGCTACAGATGTGGAGTATATAGGACATAGATGGATAATCAAGAAGAACGCCAAGTTTCTTTGCTAGAAGTCACGTTTACACATGGGAAAGAGTAGTTCACAGGAGAAAGTGGAAGAAAAACAGAGCACACTGCAAAAGGAAGAGTAAAGGAAAAAAAGCAGAAACCAAAGCCAATGTGAGAAACAAATGCTGAGAACATACTGTGATCTATTACTTTGTATAAAATGTGCAACCCCATGGCAGATGTCAGCAGGAGGGACCCCACACTGGAGCAGCTGAATGTGCTCTGAAGGAAGCTGCAGCCCTTGGAGAGCCCACACCAGAGCAGGCTCCTGGCAGGAGCAGTGGCCCATGGAGAAGTAGCCATGTAGGAGCAGGTTTTCTGGCAGGACATGTGGCCCTGCAGGGGATGCATGCTGGAGCAGTCCATTCCTTAAGGACTGTACCCCATGGAGAGGACCCATATTCTTGCACAGAACGTATGAGAACCATAATACGAGAAGAAATGGCAATAGGTTTGCTTCATACTGGTTTATTGCTGTTTTCCACAAAAATCTGACAGACATGGGTATAAAACTGGTCATCACACTGCCTCTCCTATACCACTCTACAAAATTCTCAAGCTTTATATTTTCTGCTTCTTGCATGATGTCTGTGAGTTAAGAACGAGGACGAATCTTAATCTACGTTAATAAAACAAAAACTAAGGACAAGACTTAGTTTGTCCTTACATTTAACTAATTTCAGCAAATTAGTTCAAAAGCATTTCTGGAGGACAAAACCTACGAATTCAGGTTTAATCCCTTCTAAGCCTGCATATCAGAAAGCAAAAAAATTAAGCTTTGCATTTTACTACACAAGTTCCCTTACTAAGATCCGCAGACACGTGGCAAGAGAAACTGAAACATGCTGGGACACTATCAGGCTTTCTTAGCTGTCAAAGTACAACCACGGCTTACTGAAAATTAAAAAAAAACCTAAGGAGGTAACAGAAATCTTGCTTAGGAAACAGCAAAAATTGGTTACCTTTCCTAACCCGAGTACATATGAATTGCACTGACCTCTGGACTCTCAAATTCTACTACAGGGATAGAAAGGGAAGGTAATTCAAGAGCTGTAATGAATCTCTTTAGTTTTGAAGAAAGGCCTCAGTTCTTTGGCTCAGTATTTATCTCATTGCTTATTACCACTCTTACAGAGCCTATACTGGTGTTGCAAGTGATTTCTTCCCACCTCCCCACACTCAGTAGAACAGTCGTAAATGTGTAGGTAGATATTTAAATGCAAAGTTTAATCATCTTTGAGGGAGAAAAAAAAAAAAACCCTACTAATTATTTAATCTATTTTGCATTGTTTGCCTTTTTATTCAGAACACAGTCTCTCTCCTGTGCTATTCCATCTTTCAGGTGATTATTTTGATTCTTTGAAAAGGCAGAAATTAAAAAGGCTGGTTTTATTGGTGACTTGTCATGCCAAAACAGTATTTCATTAAGCACCGCATGACTGACTTATGCCAGTACACTGCTCTGAATGGCATTTGTTAAGTAACATCTCCTATGGAAGAAGCAAGTGAGCCAGAAAGCACTTGGAAACACAGAATTTATCAGGAATTGATCCACTATTGGAGCATGGGACAGGATGGTTTGATAGATAATGGCAACAAATTAAACATTGCAAGAAGTAAGCCTTTAAACACGTTTCAAAGATAATTTTAACTACAGGCCAGATCTTGAACAAAAACCCTACAACTTTTTCCCTAGTATTATTCTATTTAGAGATTTCATTTGACAGAACAAAGTTAGGAATAGCCTAGACAATACAGCTTATGGGCTACAATGAATTTTTATGATGCACATTCATTTGCCCAATTTACCTTTCCCTGGAATAGTCCACTCTTCTAACCGGATATATTTTGTTGTCCTTTGTCAGTAGTCAAATACAGAATAAAAGTAGCAAGACAGAAACCTATACTTTCAGGATCTTTTACCAATCTTTCTACTACTTTATTTAACAATATTCTACTCTTCATTTAACAGAGGGGTATCTTCAAAGAAGATTGGCCTTTATTGGAATAGGACACAAAGACAAACACCACAGCCTCTCAAAAATAGCAATAATTTTTAAAAAAACAGTATCAAGTTATTTTGCTACTCCAACAAATTCTAGAAGTAGTAACAAAAGGCTTGCTGAGACAGGTAACAAAGTATACTTGAATACCATACCCGAAGCAGTGCAGGGACAGACCCAAGAAACTTTCACCCTCAACTCTCTCTCCAAAACAGATTCAACAGAATCAAGAGAAATGGCAAACCATCAAACATTTAAGAATAAAATATCCCTGTTTGTGTATAATTTAAAAAGGTCACAATGTAAGAAAGCTTACTTTTACAGCAGATATTGGTGTTGAGTTAGGCTTTTAGGAAAATACTTAGATTACAAAGTTACAAGGTCTTGCTTACAAAAAAAGCAGGGTGTGAGGGGAAGAACATTGACTTAATGTAACTCTTTTTTCCACCTATGCTTTAAAATAAAGCCTTTTGTCCAGCTCATGGAAAGATGTGGAATTAAATCACAACCACAGAAGAATCCTAAAAACGCAAATGAGTAAATTCTGGTTTCCTAGTGCAGAGCAGACTTCAGACGGTGCAAACCCCAGCAGAAAACACACTTCAGGGAAACTGCTTTGTACGTTCAAGCAAAAGCCTACCCTTTGTCCCTCATTCATTCTTCATTAAGTTCTTCAAACTCCTCAGAAGATTTTCTAAGATACACTCTCCAAAGCCACACTTATTGTTGTTCCAAGTGTTACAGCATTATTTTTTTCTAACGATCCAAATAAACTGGCAAGTAATACACAACTAAAATGAAAAGGTGTGATTCTGGAAATATCTTAAAAAAAAAAAAAGATAAATATATATATATATTAAAAAAAATAAATCTCACAACACTTAAGTTACAGTCTTTACCCTTAAGGGGAATAAATAACAGAGTAACTACAAATTGTGTAACGCATTATCTTGCAGCAACATATCTAGGGTGAAATTGTTCAGCACACAGTATGTCCTGGTTTTGGCTGGGACAGAGTTAATTTTCCTTCTAGTAGCTGGTATAGTGCTATGTTTTTGAACTAGGTATAAGAAGAATGTTGATAACACACTGATGTTTTCAGTTGTTGCTAAGTAATATTTAGTCTAAAGTCAAGGATTTTTCAGCTTCTCATGCCCAGTCAGCAAGAAGGGTGGAGGGGCACAAGAAGCTGGGAGGGAACACAGTCAGGGCAGGTGACCCAAAGTGGCCAAAAGAGTATTCCATACCATGTAACGTCACATCTAGTATACAAACTGGGGGGAGTTGGCCTGGGGGGATTGCTGCTCAGGAACTAACTGGGCATCGGTTGGCAGGTGGTGAGCAATTGCACTGTGCATCACTTGTTCTGTATATTCCAATCCTTTCATTAGTATTGTCTTTTTATTACTATTGTAATTATCATTCTCTTCCTTTCTGTCCTGTTAAACTGTTCTTATCTCAAACCCACGAGTTGCACTTTTTTTTTCCCCCTTGATTCTCTCCCCCATCCCACTGGGTAGGGGAGAAGCGAACAAGTGGCTGCGTGGTGCTTAGTTGCTGGCTGGGGTTAAACCATGACATAGCAACAGTCCAAAACAGTAACCTTTAATATACCAACTCAACTCTAAGACATACGTTAAGAGCTGTAATAATATTGCTCTACTAATCTGAAGTAAATAATTCTATATGATCAAAAGGTGGCAGATAAAAGCCATGCCAAACCTATTCCCAAATAAAATTAATTCTGAATATTCATCACCTGTCAATCAGGAACACCATGCTTTAAAAATAGAGGTGGGAATAAAAGAGAACAGACGATTTCCACCCACCAACTCCCCACACTTTTAGAATATTATATAAATTCAAAGCATAGTTACCTATGACTAAAACTGGCATTTACTACTTCCAAATATCAGAACATAATGTTTGAAGTTAGGAATAACTCATTAGAGACAACCAAAGACTATTTAATTAGGTAATTGTCCAGCATTACAGAAGAACTCTAGAGTAAAAGTTCACCTCAGCCTCAGCGACAAAGCAGTAACAAAACTATGGCAAGAACAGCAGAGAATTGAAAACTAAAGGACACTAATGGATACAAAGAACTGATTTACGTATTTTATTTCACCCTTTTTCCTGTTTTGAGGTTGAGTTTTACATCCTCATTGATATTGCAAGCACTCCAAGAAGCTAAAATTAGAACTTGCTGAGAACTAACACCTGAAGTCAGACAAATTACACATACATAGCCACAGATGGCTCTTTCCTTTTACAGGAATACTGCATGCTGAACATTAATATAAAGTTAGAATTTTAAGAACAGAAAATGAAACCATGTAATTCTTATGCTTACTACCAGTGGGTTATAACAGTAAAGATTTTTAACCTGGTTAAGAGAAAGGTTTATGCAGCAGCATTGTGCATCCTTTTCTCAACCCACTCCAAGTTTCTTTGAAACTGGCTAAACTGGAAGCAGCTTCAAAATTGTCAAGTACGGCGAATGACAAGAAGAGACGGATTCAGCCCCTTTTACCACCCAGTGAAGTGCTGCAGCATGGGTCCGCCTGGCCTCCTGCTCAACCCCTTCTGCCGGTTCAGCCCTGTGAATACCAAGTCCTGCCTCTCACACAGGCAGCGGTGAGAGGACAGTCCCAGGAGACATGGGACACTGGTGGGGACTTTTTGGGGAAAGGAAAATGAAGGTACCAAGCAGGTACACGAGCAATCAAAATGAGAAAGGTGTGGTGGTAGGTAAGGGCAGATACGAATGCAGAGAAAGCCAGGGCATGCTATTCTGGTGTTCACAGCTATAATTTTGGCTTAAAAGTTTTGGACACACACTAATAGAAAATGAGAGGCATTCACAATATGGGGACATGAAAGCTGGTGAACAAGCTGCATGCGAGCTTTTCCAAAGATCTTCTACAAAATGTTCAACAGTTTTCAAGTTTTCTGTTGAGCAGCATTGCTGCTCAGTTCAGGTCATCATTTTTTTCCTCAAGAAGAAGGTAATCTGCCTAGAAAGTAGTAAACAAATGCCATAATTTTTTTTTCTGTTTTTGCTTCAGTTAAAGCTAGCTTTAACATAATCCGGAGGATAGTGTCACAGTCTGACATGTGTCAGAAAGAAAGGTAACATTCCTTTACCTGGACATTTATTTGTACTATTTTGCAGGTCTAATCTGTTTAAATTTTAAATAAAATTAATCATGAGAGGAAAAATATTTAGGTTATTTTTTTCTTAGTCACTTACAAATTTATTGCAGTTTGTAATCAGAATATCTTCAGTTGTATTAATTCTTAATGTCCTACATGAAAATCAGTTTACCCTGATATGCAAGACATTTTTAAACATGGCAGAAATGCCTGGCATTATGGCCAGAACATGAATTCCTAGCCAAACTGGGACACAGGGAACAGACAAGTACTTCTGGTCACGAGTCCTAGAGAAGTGGCAATATCCACCATGTTTCTGGACTTGTCAAGAGATGACAGGGACAAACTTTACCAAGATTAAGACCAGCTGAGTGCCTTTAAAAAAAAAAAAAACAAAAAAACCCAAAAAACCAAACCCAAAACAAAACCCCAAACCATAATCACAACCCATGAAAGGGTATCAGAGCTACTGCAGCCCAGAGACTCTTCACTCTGACACATAAAAAACCCACAAAACATCACAAACATTTCTTATTCACAGACGAGATGCCCTTTTTCTGGTGCAAGTTTTTCAGTTAGCCAAAAAAGATAACATGTAAGATTGACAGCCCACTATTCAAACTAACCAGTATGTGGAAGGAGATTCAAGCTCTCTGCACAAATGTCAACAAGCCAAGTTTCAGAAAGGCTCACAATTCCTTTATGACAGATTCTCTAAGGCAATCCTCATATTTAATACTGAATACTCTTAAAAATACAGTCTATAGAGGCTAAATCAGCATGATTTGTCCAGAGACATGATTTGTCCATATGAGTGCAAGTCTAATCCCATGAACTCAGTAGGATTACTCATGAGAAAGCTGACTCATGCATATACACTGGAAACCTGGTCATGAACCAGGCTGCATAACCATCACCAAATGGTACACACACAGGTGTGTCTGCAGGAATGTTGGAATGATTTTTATTTGTAGTATAACAGATACTATTTTTTTCTGGTTTGTACTTTAATAGTAAAGATCCCATAAAGAAAAACTGTTCTGGCACTAGTTCAATTAAAACCTAAGAAAACTACTTTGCTATCAAAAATTTGTATAAAACTGTTAATTAATTTTAATGAATTAATTAAGAATACATTTTAATGTTTCATTTTAATGCAGTGGCATGAAACAATTACAAACTAGAGGTAAGAGACTGTCCTTCCAAATTCAGATTTTTGAAGAAACTAATTTACACATTTGTATTTTGTCTAATTCAACTACAGAACCTTCACATTAGTTAGTCAACTTTATGAACCTGTAATAAAAATAAAGTTTTAGACTAGTAAAGGAAAACACTTTTTAATTAACATACTATTGCTTATTAAGGGCACACTACAGAACCTTTTGATACTGGAAAAACAGTTGATTGAAAGGCTTCTTACGTATTGCAGTGCTTATTAGAAGTTTTACCAAATGCATCACAGGCACACCCACCTCCATGTAACAATTTTTCCAAGTAGTATTTTAGCTCCTCCTAGCATTACATCATCTGGTTCTTTAGCAAGAAGCCCCAAATCCCCCAGTTCCCTACTCCACAGGACTGATTTTTCTGACAGAGGGTGAAAGCTGTGGGGTGGTACAGGGTATGGGTAGAGAAGAGAAGAAATAAAAGTCACTCACATGCTGTACATAAGTAGCAGTAGAAAAGCTTTAAAAAAAAATGAACAGGATTTTGAACAGAATCTTTTTTAGCCTGTAGCATTTTTTACATGTCTACTACTCCGTAAATTATAAATAGTTTTGTTTTTTTTTTTTACATTTTGTTCCTCTTGGGACAAGAACATGGATTTTTTCAGGAAAAGAAAAAATTAAAATCAGTATAGAATTTTCCAAAATGCTCAATTAAAGAAATAAAGACTACTAGATATTGAGCTAGTTACAGCTTTTTTTTTCTTCACCTACCTCTTAAGTGCTAACCAAAACATTACACAGATTTTTAGCATAAGTCACTTCTAGTTTCAGACACACATTTTTACTCAGAAGTACATTATTCAAGCTGAGCCCCAAAAGACTTCAGAGATGCAGTAATTAAAAGTAATCAGATACAAAAAGAGATCTGAGAGCAAAGTAAAAAAATTTCAAAGATTATTATTTTTAGGTCAGCATTAAAAATTGCTCACACAAGCATTTCATTGTCACATTGTAAATTCTCCTTAATCATTGATAAAATAGAAAGAAACCAGACTTTTAAATGTGTTTTGGTGTGAAATATGACAAGAACTTTGTACAACAAAATTTGCTCAGTTTGTGATAATGGAGCGGGTCAGCTATCAGCAGACTTAAGCACGCTATCAGAAAGGTCAGTACCTACATCAGCTGTTGAAAACAGTTAAAGTTTTTAACACTAAACACTTGTTTTTCCAATGGATTACATTAATTGACAGTTTAATATAAGGCAAGTTATTTCACTAACAAAACAAATTGGTGTAAAATAAAAATAAGGTAGAAGTTACAATAAAGTGTTTTAAAAGAACAACCACATCAGCTAGCCCATAGAAACTGCATAGCCAAACAACTGCCACGGAAAGGGGAGAAAGACTTTAGTATTGGACATTAATTCTGCTTCTGATACTCTAACACCTGTACAGAGGCATACAGCTTGGCAGGGAACATACAACATATTCCAAACTCACCTTGGAGTACAGTGCTTATCTACCCTTACCCTTTCAAATTAAATTTGCAGTTTCTGCAGTTACAAACATACCATAAACCTGTGTTTTTACCTGAACTGCCTTCTGGCAATACAGGCTTGAAATCAAGGTACTAAAGAACATGGTGTAATGAAGTGAAGATCAAGCTTCAAGTCGAAGATGGAAGCCAGGTGACCAAATAACAACAACAAAAAAAAGACAGTAATTCTGTATTAAACAATGTAATTGGCATGGCCTCTTTCAGCTGGATCAAGACATTTTAAGTGTAAGAAACAAGGGCATAACTCAGAGCACAACCTCCACACAGCAAGAAGAGAGATTTGTATTTTCCCCAGGTTCAAATCACATCCTATGTTTACCTTCCCTCTTTTTATTCAAAGATTACTTTCTGGCTCTTCTGCGATAGGACTGAAGGTCTGATGACGTGCAGCTCTTATCCAAATACAGCTGTTTGCTCTCATCAAAGATGACAGCCTGAGTCACCCAAATGTTTTTACTTTATATTTTTGTCTTCCTTTATCCTCCAGAAGTGGCCTTCTATCTTTCAATTCAGCCGTTAGCAATGGGAAGGGATAATATAAATACTTTTCTTATTCAGAGCACTTTTGGTAGCGTCTGTAAAGCTGTTACATTATACATTGCATCATAAGCAGAATTATCTTCCCTAGTTTTTAACTAAACCCATACAACCTCACTGTCACAAAACCCCAGATGACAGACCTGGCTTTTAAACTGCCTTTCAAGTCATCTTTTCAGCAAAATTTTTTGTAACATTACGGACATCTGTCTTTTGTATGAAGACATAATCTGGTATGGCAATCCATAAAAGTGCCAGTGCACGCTAGCAACACGCCTGTTCAAGAAGGTTATGCTCACAGTGCTGTGAGGATTGAGGTTTGCATTTTTCTGTCTTTCGTCTAAAGGATTCACCAATGCCAAGGCAAACCTAAATTTGGATGTTTTAAGATAAGAAAAAGAAAGTTGGAGTGGAATTGCTGTGTGATGACAAAATACAAGTATGTGCCAGAGATACTAGAGTGGAAGTTGGAAAGGGGGACGCAGGAAATTCTGCCATTGAAACTCCATGGTCTAAAATGCACTTTGTATCCAATGATTAGGGCATTGCAAACTATTTGTGAACTAAAAGTATTGATTTTAGACACGCACTTTCTTCTGAAAATTGGGCTCGAGAACTCAATGTCGATTTTCTCTACTTGAGGCTGGATTACTGTAACAGTTACTCATGCCAGCCCAGTAAGCACTCCCAGTTTCTTTTAGTAACACATTTTTACAATCATTTTTGTATGAGTATGTAATGGTTTATTTATAGTCACATTGTTTGTGAGGAATACAGAATTATCAGAGCACTGGTTCTCTGCAGTGAAGAAATGTCATTGCTAGGTAAAGCCTTCAAGGGAGAAATGGTGTCTTACATCACCAGCAAAAACCCCACATCTACCACTTGATGTAAGAATGAACCACGACACTTTATTAGATCTTTATAAAACACCTTAATGCTGTTTTTTCAGATAATACTTGAACGCAGAGGCGACACAAACACTTTGTAACTGGTTGGCATCTCATAAGAAGATTTGACTTCTTTTCTGCACTTGTATAACAGAGAAGTTTTGGAGATGTTTATGTGTGATGTCTATATGAGGAAATAAAACTATACATTGGCAAGATAATACTGAAAAGAATGGGAAAAAATGGCCATTACCTTGTAAAGGACCTCCTAACTTTCACCTGTATTATGCCCCTTCCTTCACACATTCAGTCTAAGTTATTGCCATGCCTTTCTCTGAGCCCAGGGACAGCCAAGAGAATCGCCTTTAAGGAGTCATGTGCAGGCACTAGAGAGCCACAGACACTAAGGGTTGGCACATAGAATCATAGAATTGTTTAGGTTGGAAGAGACCCTTAAGATCATCAAGTCCAACCATTAACCTAACATTGCCAAGTCCACCACTAAACCATGTCCCTAAGCACCACTTCTACAGGTCTTTTAAATACCTTTAAGGATGGTGACTCAACCACTTCCCTGGGCAGCCTGTTCCAGTGCTTCATAACCCTTTCAGTGAAGAAATTTTTCCTAATATCCCACCTAAACCTCCCCCGCCGCAACTTGAGGCCATTTCCTCTGTCCTATGGCTTGTTACCTGGGAGAAGACACTGACACCCACCTTGCTACAACCTCCCTTCAAGGAGTTGTAAAGAGCAATAAGGTCTCCCCTGACATTCCTTTTCTCCAGACTAAACAACCCCAGCTCCCTCAGTCACTCCTCATATAGCACTTGTTTTCTAGATGCTTCACCAGCTTTGCTGCCCTTCTCTGGACATGCTCCAGCACCTCAATGTCTTGCTCCGCAAGCACCACAAGACAAACAAACTGTCAGGCTGTCAGAAGCCCAAGCTGCACAGTTGTGCTGTATTTGCATGGGATTTCAATGATAGGCATAGGCTTTATTTATTAGTGCTGTAACTCTGTAAAATACATCAGTAAAATCTCACAATGTGTCACATAGCTACAGTTTCCTACAAGCAACCTGCTGAAGCATAACAAACTATCTGGACCAAGTGGAAAGAAGAAATTTTGAAGCAGCAGGCACCAATGTCACTATTATGCCTGCAACCAGATGCCTCACAGCGGCCACAGACTGCTTTATTCTTTAGTCAGCCTCCATGCTCCTTTTAAAGGCAGTGAAGTAAGGAGACAGCTGCAAACAGAGCTTAACTTCTGTAGAAGTGAAGGAGATGGGCAGTGCAGAAGAAGAGCATGTACGCAGAATAAAGGTGGCACCACAATCCCTAACGCTGTTAAGTTGCATGTATTCTTCACATGTTTTTAACATAACAGTGTTGAGGTTTCAGCCCAGCTGGTAACAAAGCACCACGCAGCTGCTTGCTCACTCCTCACCCCCTCCCCTGGTGACGGTGGGATGGGGAGAAAATACAAAGGCAGGCTCGTGGGTCGAGACAAGGACTGGGAGGGATCACTCCCCACTTACGGTCACGGGCAAAAGACAGGCTCAACTTGGGGAACAAACAAAATCCATTTCATTTACTACCTATCAAATCAAAACCAAGGATATTAGGAAGGAAAACCCTACCTCAGAACACCTTCCCCCCCACCCCTCCCTCCTTCCTGGCTCAACTCCATTCCCGGTTCTCTC
>VYZV01014248.1:41105-52570 GCA_013401275.1 Pandion haliaetus | reverse complement strand
AAAAAAAAAAAAAGACAAAACTCTCATCTACAACCTCTCAGAGGTAATACTTGATGGAACTGCAGGAACAGTGGTACTTAATTGAATCATAATTTAATGCCTCTGCTAGATGCACAGCACTGTTTCTATTCTGAGGTTAAATAGTCAAAAGATTCAGAGCAAGAAGGCAAAATAATTGTGTAGCTTCATAATTTTGACTTTTAATCAGGAAAAAAAAACCACCAACAATACTACAACTTGAGGGATATGGAAGAGGGGGCTTCAAAACCAAAACACAAGCAAATAACTACACAAGCCCCCAAATTAAATCCTAATAAATAAATAAATAAATCAGCAAAATCCTACTTCCCCCTCATGCAGAACAAGCTAAATACCATCAAGGGATTCTTTTGCTTTTTAAAAAACTCTCCAGAATTAGGTGTTGCAGATAAACATGGCAGACACAAAATAGCCAGTTCAGGATAACAAAAGCTCTACAGAATGCTAAAATGCTTTTCTTAGTACACTAGTATTTTTGTTGTATATTTGCCTTTATAGTTTTTCTTCCTAAAGAACTATCTCCTAAGCCACCCACCACTGCAAAATAATCATATTTACAGGATATCACAATATTCGCAAGATCAGAAAGCAGTATTTTTACAACAGGAAAACATAATTTTGGAAATCAATGCACTAGTGGAATGAAAACAGGTTATCAGTCAATATGGACTGGAAGTGTTTATAAAAACCCCAGAACTTGAGGGATCCATTCAGGAGAATACCAGTTCTAACTACCAGTTCTGCCTGTTTTATTATCATTTTCTTACACACATTTAGACAAACATGTACACATGGTTCCATACAAAAGAAAGGCAATTAAAAGAAAGCCAGTTAAAAGGATTTTATCAGATTGTTCTTCATTTTCATACAGATACAGAGGAGAAATTCTACATCTCAGGGGCAGAGCAGAAGGGAGATTTTTGGAATAATGCAAGGAAAAAAAAAAAAAAAGACACACCACTGCTGCATACAGATTTTTCTACATTTGTAGCCCTCCTGATCCAATTTTACAGAATTATGTGACTGCTTATCTGTAAGTAATTTCATTATTTTGACAAGACTAAAAATATTACATACATCCTGTCAGCAAATCTTAGCAAGATTAGGGCACAATTTTTCTCCTATTGATTAAACGCAAGCCTCATAGCCTTCATCTCTCCATTCCACAAACAGATGTACAAATAGTGTTGTAAGAGACAAGAGGCAATTGAGTAAACATCACTGATTGGTTCTGAAAGACTACACACTTCCTCTGTTATAATTAACTTATGTGGAAAAAAGGCAGAAGCTCCATGCTTTAAGGATGTAACTATGCAAAACAGCTTAAAACTTTGTGTCAGGGGAAAATCCGGCCAGATCGAGCTGGCTCAGAAAGGTGAGGCAGCCACACCTCCATGTCCCCATGTCCAGCCCTAGTGAGGTTAGGCAGGTATTCCAACTAAGCACATGCACAAAAAGCACGTGTATATACCACACATATAATTATACACTTGGCCAGCCACACACGTCAGGCAGACACAGAGTGCCAACAACCTCATTCCACGTCCCTCTGGCTAAGCAGGATGGAGGTCCACTGATGAGAAGATTCAGTACATGCCATGTTGGTCTCTCCAGCAGTTGGGCTTAGACCCTCAGTCTGCTCAGTAGCTGGTCTCTGGATCCCAGTCTCGCAGTTGCTGGCATCTGGACATACAAGCCCCCAAGGCCATAGGCATGCTCCCATTGCTGGCACAGTCTCACTCGTGCACACGCAGAGCTGGCTGAGACTCCCCTGGTCCCCCAGCAGCCAGCCCCCAGTGGTCTCACCCATTAAGAACCACAACAGCAGGTCTCACACCTTGAGAACCCGAGACCTGCAGTCTGTCTGGCAGCTGGCTGGCACTCTCCTGATCTCGTCACTAGCCAGCTCCTCCCATGGTCTTGTCCTTAGAGGCACACTCATCTGGCTCCCAGTCCATTTCACCTACTCACCAGCTAGTCTGGCTTTACCTTTGCTAGCCATCATATCCCCACTCGCACACCTATACTTGCTCCAGTTGCTGGGGACAGGGACACACAGGCCCCCATGACCCAAGGTCCCACTCCAGTTATTGGCACTTAAATCTACTCACTCTGGTCTCTCCAGCCACTGCACCATTGACACGTGGTCCCTCCAGCCTGTGGTGTGACCCCAGTGGCTGCACTTGGACCCCATGCATACGTGCACACAAAACAGAGCCCTCACCAGGAAGAGTTAGAAAGGAATTTAACAAGTAGACAGGACAGGCTGCTCTGACCAGGTGCAAGGCATGGACACACAAGTGTACTGACCAGCACACTATTTGCATGACTGGCCCTTTTTTAACCCCTCACCTGTCTATTTTCCCAGCCTTGTTCATCCTCAGGTCACCTCACTCTACCCCTTTCCTTGCCTTTGGTTCCTCCCCTACACATCCCATAAGCAGCTTTGTGCAAACGCAAAATGCTTGCATCCCATAATGTGTCCCATACCCCTGGGCAGCAACTCCCCCCAGGTGCTCCCATGTTATTCATCTTGATGGGTTTCACAGCTGGACACTGGAGCTGAGATTCTGCTGGGACAGCCCTGGGAGGGTCCCCAGACAGGGTGTATACCTCCTTTCAGTCCCTAATTTGGGGTAACCCCACTACCTACCTTTGTGCTCTTCTGGGTTTGTGGAGACGAGGCCTTTGATGTGCTGATGGCTCCTGTCAAGGGCCAGGCACAGCCAGGGAAGGATGTTACTCAGGTTCCCCCACCTACCATTGTCTCTATGCTCCTTCATGGGTGTGCAGATCACCTTTTATCACATAACCTAGTACTTCAGGTTTTAATCAAACACTTAGAAAATAAATATTAACATTAGTCTTGCTGCAGTGATCTTCTACCCTGCCCTTGCTTGAAAGATTTGGGGAGTGGGGGTGGGGTGTGTCATCAGTTCAAAACAGAACACTCCTGATGTCAGATCTTGAACTGAATTCCCTTGTTCAAACAAGGTAAAAAATTTCTCTAAGATTTCTACCTGAATAGTAACATTCCTGAATTTTAGGGAACACATTCAGAAACCATCCCTTTAAATCAACTAAATCAACTAACTAAAATTTCCTGTGTCAACCGGCTCTTCTATTTCACAGCTGCATTTGAACAGAGAGTTTTTAAAAATCCCATAAAACCCCACCACAATATCAGGGTATGGTTCCACTTTATGGCTAAGCTAATAAAGCAAGGTGTGCTCAGAGCTCATGCTCCACAGGGCAGTTGATCCTGTCTTCTCTACTGTGACAGACTTTGTGAGTCCATAGCTTCAAGTGGAATAGGTCCATCTTGCTAATTTGGTGGAAAAGCCATTCGTTCTGTTACAGATTAGGTTTCTGTCGCATCAGCCAGCTCGATGAACTCACCCTGTGACTGCTGTAGGGAGAGAAGAGCACCAGAAGAGTGAGACCCAGGAAAGCAAAAGCAAGATGGCTCTTTTTAGCGGTAGCCAGACATTGAATTGACTTAACATCACCAAAATTTATTAGCATCAGGTGATCTACGCTTGTTCTCTTGTTATAGAATAGAAAGGGTTCCCAATTTACCCTGTTCAAGCCTATTTTTCTGTAATAATCTCCCTTTCAGTCCATTTTTAAGGTAATTATCTCCATCTCTTCATTCTCAATATCCTTTTGAAACTCCCTCTAATTCTGTAATGTCCTTCTGTATGGCCAGTATTACAGACTTGTCTCCTTTTTTAACGTAGTCTTTACCTTTCCCTCAGTCCTCCAATAATCCTGCTTGTTTTCTGCTCAGAATGGAGAAAATGTGCCAATGATTAATGACATCACTGCAACAGATCTCAAGTACCTCTAAAAGAATTACAATACAAATAGTGTACACGCAAACATGCACCCCTATAAATGACCTAACAATTATAGTGGAAGAACAAACAGAAGTCTTGTTTCTGTAACGAATTGTTTATACGTGAAATCTGAACATAGAGTCAAAAGCCCTGGTGGGGAAAAAAAACCCCTATAAATAAAGAAGAAAAAAGAAGCCCCCAAACCCAAATTACTGCTATTGTCATTAGACAGAAAGAATCATTAAAGAAACAGCTGTACCTTGGACAATCACTTTTCCTTCGCTACATGTATTACTTACTGGGTGGTTGTGTCTAATGTGCCAAAGTAAAAAAAATTATTACAACTGCTCCCCCAAACCAATACTAAATAGTTTTCACTGGGTACAGAATTTCACTCTTCCTCCTGTGCCAGGATAAAAGCAGGAAGAACTCCTGAAGAGAAGAAAAATATAAAATCAGGCTTCCTCCCACACAGGAACCACCAGGTGTTTGCCACTAGCTGAACACAGCTTACCCTTGCTTTTTTAAAGGCGCTTAAAGAACTGCCCAGGATGTAATTATAAAGAATTAAAATGAACTAGAACTAAACTTAATCTCCATCTATGTAAACAAATCATCAGCAAACTGTCAGTGATCTGTGGTCAGATCATTAGCCTTTATGATACTATTCTTCAACAAATTCTCTCCAATTACCCAAATTATTTTTTTTTTAAATAAAAAAACACCTTTGTTTCCATTCAGTAACCAGGTAACATTGTTTGCATCCACAAAAGAACACAATCAAAGCAGTTTAAAAGCAAATTTAGGAAGTAACAATCAATAGCTAATTGTCATTTTAAAAACTTCAAGATGATTCGTAGTACGCTCCTATCAATTGGGACCATAGTTAAAATCAAATGTGCATACTTGAAAGAAAATACAAACATAAAAAAGGTAATTAATAAAATGGTGTATTTTGGGACAAGAAATACAATCCTAAAGATCATAAAAATGTCATTGCTGCTAGCACATAGTACAGAAAAATAATACTTGAAACTGCTAATTGCATTTCAGGGGTTAAATAAGTTACAACAGTAATTATTAATATCTAGATTCAATAGAGTAGAAGTATAAATTCCATTTCTATCCGAGTAAGATAACTGGAATTAATAGCTCATTTTAACAACTTTCCAAAATGTTGTTACATTTAACTTTGACTTATGGCTGGAACAGGGTCCATTTACATTTAAATACAGCTGGTATTCAATGTTAGTGAGTAACTGTACTGGCAAAGATGAAGTATTTATGTTTGTATGTAAGGTATTTATTTCTTTTTGCGCATTTAAAGTGCTTATTCAGGGAAGATAAACAGGTTACATTTTCTATGATAAAACATTGTATTAATTTTTACCTTGAAAGTGACAATTACACTGATTTATGATAAATTTAGAATATGATTTTGTTTTGAAGAATAAGACTTTACTTTTTTCAAAGCATTCAGTTTGTTCTTTCATATATATGATGACTTGACTTGCAAATCACCGCTGTATACACAGTCTGTTCCACTTACATGCACTCCAGATAGGCATTTTTCTTCCCAACTGAAATCTTCACCTGTCTTCTAGAAGTTTTTGGCTTAAACATAGCATTCCTACTACTTAGGATCATAATCTTGTTTGTATTTAAGCCCACCATCAAGTTTCTCAACTTCATGAGAAGCTACATGGGACAACAAGCACATATATGCAACTTGAAACACAGTTCGTTATTCACATAATAAGGAACTGCTCAAATGAAATTCAACAGAAAAATGACAACATCCTCAGGATCAGCTCGTTTTCCAGAGCTTTCAGGAGGGGAAATTATGAGTGGATCTTTAGTCTTAATTTCTTCTGCACAATTATATAAAACTTTTGACATTTAACCAAAGCAGCTTCAAAGCAGTTTCTGACTATAGAACCCTCAGGGTTGGTGTTTTTTTCCCCTCAAAATCCTGGAAAGTAACTTTAAACTAATTCAAATTCTAATATTTAATATAGTTAAATATTCTGTTCCTGAACATTTTGTGCATCTTGTTGTCCTTTCTTGCTATGTAACCTTTCAGATTAAAACAGAAAAGATACACAACCCCTAAAGACATAAAATAAAGGAGTACACTGTGACCAATGAGAAATTCCATTTAACACATAAACAGACTTTTTTTTTTTTTTAATATTAAACATGAAAGTTAACAGATATCAGCATTGGAATGGGAGTTGGCTTCTTCAGTTTACCCCAAATATTATTCTTCTCTACATTAATATCCAAACTAATAGCTAGGCAAGCAAGTAGAGAAAAAATAGCACATGTATATTTGTACTAGAAAGCAAAAAATCCTCAGTCTACATGGATGTAAAAATATTCAAAAAACCATAATATTGTCATAAGACTGTCTTCCTCGTTCTTCTAATGCATCATGTCTATTGTGATTAACAGTATTTCCACATTTCATCTTGTATGAGGCATTAGACTGCCTAAGTGTCTTATTAGTCAGTGCATACTAAACACTTAGCTTAAGAAATGTCAGTAGAGGATCCCATTCCCAAAAAGGACTTAGGTAAAGACAATTTATTTGCATACTGGATACTTAAGCAGGGGGTGGTGGGAGTGATAAATTGGTGGGCTTGTACAAAACATACTGTCTTAGTGTAGAATTTCCTGCAACACCAAACTCCCTTTTTACAAATTTGTTTCCATTTACACCAACAGCTCTGTCCCCATTCCCCAACCCCATCCCAAAATTCTCCTACTTTTAAATATTAAATACATAGATTGTTTTATATGTAAAACCCCACAGAGTTTTCAGGGCGGAGAAATCAAAATAAAATAAACCCAAAATGAAGTTACAAGGCATTAAGACAACTTTTAAAAGGACATTTATTATAGTTCTGCAGCTTAGCTCCTACAGAGTTGGGTTTTTTTTGTTTTGGGGTGGTTTTTTGTTGTTTTGGTAAAAGACAGAATCAGACACCTTATATACTGGGCATGGCCATTTGCAACCACGGTAATCTAAAGCAATGCAGGAAGCGGACTGGGAAGGAAGAAAAATTCTAACTGTGAAACCAAACAGTTAACAGCTTAGCATCTCAGACTTACAAATAAACTTAGCTTGCAAGGCCAAAATGTGCAGGAGTCCTCCGAGTTTCTCATAAAATCAGTTCCTCCAGTGTCCAGTGTTTTATTATGTTTTTCCACTGGTCAAGATGAACAGCGGAACCTCTGCTTTCCCAAAGAGTAACAGTAGATTTCAATAAGAATTCTCATTTCCTTATACAAATAAAATTGCATGCCAAATAGTTGCATCAGAGTATGTTCATCCACTGTTCTACTACGCACATACAGAAGACAAGAAAAAAGAAAAGGCAATGTGAGTTGAGGGTTAATTTTTGTTGTTGTTTTAATAAAAAAACCTTGAACATTTTTCTCTTAGGTAATGCTCCCATTACATAATTTGTGTTCGCTTCTTATGATTGAAAAAAAGCTCTGGGAATTATAATTGATAAAAACCCTCTAATTACTTAATAAACCAGTTTTTAACTTCAGGAATTTTTAGTTTGCTTTCTTTTCACATTGTTGAAGATTAGCTAGACTTTGCCAAGTTTAAAATATGTAAACTATGCAATTGGTTTAGCTAAACCACACTTTATGCATTTAGTGAACAATGCAAGAGAGGATTAAAAAAAGCAATCCTGACACCTCACAGTGTAAGGATACATAAAAATTATTAAATGTGAGGCAAAAGCCACTTACCTTCCAGTCTCATGAATTCCTAAAATGACACTAGATAATAGAACATATGGAGAGATGATCTTTAGCAAGGGCTGAATCATCTTCATGTAGATGCTGTGAATAGCCCCTCTATGCATACTGACATCATCAGTAAAGACTTGGAGGCAGAGGATACTATGGTAACCATGCAATGTGCTGAGAGAGAGAAGCCTTTAATTGCTTTAACAACTTCCTGAGGTTCGTGCTACTGGGCTTCCATTTGCTCAGAAGGAAATGACAGTTGTCACAGAGGAAATGAGTGTGACATTGCAGAAAAAAACCCACTGAATCCTCAATCTATCAATTGTGATGTGACTTTTTAAATGTGTCATAGCCTGAATCCATTAATGAAATTTTCTGACATCTGCAAGATCTGTCAGGAGTCACAGGTCAAGAAGTAATACTGTCAGGTAGCAATTTTTTAACCATTTGTATTTCATTTTCTCTATTTGCACACGTTGCACCACATTGAGATGTTCCCTTCTTCAAGTCATGGCATAGTTTTAAGTATAGATTGTTATTCTGTACCGGAGGGTCAAAGACTGATCACAACAGAACCTGAAGTCCTAATACTAAGACTAAGGTACAATATAAACTGACATGCTGCACAATGAGGTATTTATCCTAATATCTTGTCTCTCTCAACTTCAATGACTATCTGCCAATACACCACTTATGAAGGACAAAGCCCAAGTAAATATTACCAGCAGTGACATGATACAGCCAACAGATAACTGAATAAGAAGTTTGGCTATGCTTTCCAGAAAACTGCAGTATTATATCTGCATTTTGCATACAAATAGCTCAGCTGGGGTGTATTTGGTTTTTCAAAACTAAAGAACAACCACAAGACTAATGACCCAATCTGAATTACACAAAACCAAAATGGAAGCATAGGGGATGAAAGCAAAAGAAACCTCCAAGTCACATTGGCTTCAGTTTTTAGTTCCAACAAGTTTGGGTTTTCAATTCTTAAGGGCATGTAGGTGAGGAAATTGCTCGCTGTAGGTCTGGCTTAACTATGATAGGGTTATTGTGAAATCAGTTGCAGTGCTTGTCGTGGTTTAACCCCAGCCAACAACTAAGCACCAAGCAGCCACTCACTCACTTCCCCCCCACACACAGTCAGATGGGGGAGAAAATTGTAAGAAGAAGCAAAACTCGTGGGTTGAGATAAGAATGATTTAATAGAACAGAAAAAAAGAAACTAATAATGATAATACTAATAAAATGACAACAGTAATAATAAAAGGATTAGAATACACAAGTGATACACAATGCAATTGCTCACCACCCACCGACTGATGCCCCATTAGTCCCTGAGTGGTGATCCTCCCAGCCCCACTGCTCCCAGTTTATGTACTAGACATGATGTCACATGGTATGGAATACCTGTTGGCCACTTTGGGTCACCTGCCCTGGCTGTGTCCTCTTCCAACTTCTTGTGCCCCTCCAGCCTTCTTGCTGGCTGGGCATGAGAAGCTGAAAAGCCTTGACTTTCGACTAAACATTACTTAACACACTGATGTTTTCAGTTGTTGCTATCAACATTCTTCTCGTACCTAGCTCAAAAACATAGCACTATACCAGCTACTAGGAAGACAATTAACTCTATTCCAGCTGAAATCAGTTTCACTGCTTTAATACAAATATGATAAAAATCAGAAAACAATCATGCAGACACTCTAGTTCTGAATTCTCTAGGCAGTCAAGTTCCCCTTACTGGTCATTTCCTCAGCTAAAGTTCTGCCTGAGCAGATTAACAGTTCTTCTTTTAGAAGTGTACTATTTCCCCAGAAAAGACAGAATCACTCACTTTATCTATTGGATTTGGCTCAAACTGTAAGTTAGAATTTTCAAATTAATTTCATTTTTCCCTTAAAGATCAGATTATTGGGTAATCTTTGACAGTTTCTATTCCAATCTAACCTTAACCTCACCCTCCCCACAACTATTAGATATTAAAAAAACCCCAAACCATAAAAAAACAACTAAACCACAAACCAACAAAACCTCCAAACCAACCAAAAACCAAAGGTAGTTGTCAATGTACCAATACATCAAATTTTGCAAGTGTAATACTACAGTGCTTTCATTAATTTCTATAGTACTTAGAAGTCTAAAAACTTCATTGGAAAACCCATTCCAAAGAAAAAAATAGTTCATAGGATGATTCATTACACAAGTTCTTCAACATCATAGCTGAGACAGTTCATACTCCGTATATGTGGGAAAAGAACATAGCATACCATGCTGAACTGTACATCCAGCAATCTGACCTCCTTATGAACCACTGTCACTCAGTATTGTGTACAAGGAGCTGATTAAAATGTGCACAGTTCTGTTTAGACTGCAGCCTGCCAATACAAAACTTTCTAAGGAAATCAACATCATCTCCTATGCAGAAGGCTGATGTCTGCTTCCTACCTACACACACAGATTCTGGGTACACAGTTAGTTAGGATTCCCCTGATTTGGAGTATCTAGAAGAGCTGCTGTAAACTGGTTGTTTAATGATTGTCATTGTTTCACTTCTAACATCAATCAAACCCTTGCAAAGAAGCTGTGCTTTCCAAAGTTAGGTTGAAAACTCTGATCATGAGATTAAGAATGCTACTGGGCCAACCACTTCCAGTTAGTTCTCATTCAACACGACAAATCTTGCCAACTAGATTTTGCACCTTTTTTTTAAAAAAAAAAAAATAAAGCAGCCCACTTTGTGGCCCCCTTTTCAAATACAAGTGCAAAATGCCTCAGATACTTCACATACATAGACTGCTTTTCATAGCAAACTTTCTGCAAACACACCTGGTTTCAAAACCATCGATCTAAGGTACAAAGGACTATATTGCTCTCCATCACAGTCTGTGTTGCTTTATGCATATAATGCCATGCACACTTTAGGGAAAAGAAAAAGTAGAGAACAGAAGTAGAAAACAGTTGGAGAACTGTCTTTATCATAAAGTTGTATATACAACTCAAGTAAGTTCCCTCTAACTGCAGCAATGTAGAAAGCCATAACTAGGGCTTTTTGTTGATTCTCTGTTGAGACAGGTATTAGGTCCCTAAAGGACACTAACAGCACTCATCTATGCAGATGCATAGATACAGAGACAAACAGCAGCTCAAAATAGTAGGCCAACAGAAGCAGGAAATTCTACTGACTCTATTCCCTCCAACTCCACCTTTAGAGATTGACATAACAAGCTAGTTAGCTCTTCTTAGGAAGCCCAAAAGCCAAAACAGCCACATAATATGAACACTGACACTTCTTCTAAAGCCACACAGTGAAAGATGCAAGGGTGTTTAACACAGAATCATAGAATCATTTAGGTTGGAAAAGACCTTTAATATCAGAGTCCAACCATCAAACATGCCCATTAAACCACGTCCTGCAGTGCCCTGTCTACATGCTTTTTGAATACCTCCAGGGATCATGACTCCACCACTTCCCTGGGCAGCCTGTTCCAATGCCTAACGACCCTTTCAGTAAAGAAATTTTTCCTAATATCCAATCTAAACCCCCCCTGCCAAAACTTGAGGCCATTTCCTCTCGTCCTATCACCAGCCACCTGACAGAAGAGACCAGCACCCACCTCACCACAACCTCCTTTCAGGTAGTTGTAGAGAGTGATAAGGTCTGCCCTCAGCCTCCTTTTCTACAGGCTAAACAACCCCAGTTCCCTCAGCTGCTCCTCATCAGACTTGTGCTCCAGGCCCCTCACCAGCTTTGCTGCCCTTCTCTGGACACGCTCCAGCACCTCAATGTCTTTCCTGTAGTGAGGGGCCCAAAACTGAACA
>VYZV01014248.1:13938-37252 GCA_013401275.1 Pandion haliaetus | reverse complement strand
GTGAAGGACTGTCTCCCGTGGGAGGGACCCCACGGTGGAGCAGGGGACGAGTGAGGAATCTTTCCCCTGAGGAAAGGAGCGGCAGAGACGATGTGTGGCGAGCTGACTCAACCCCCATCCCGTACCCCTGTGCCGCCGGGGGGAGGAGGTAGAAAGCACCGGGAATGGAGCTGAGCCGGGAAGGCGGGAGGGGTGGAGGGAGGTGTTCTGATGTTGGGTTTCCCTTCCCAATACCCTTGTGTTTTGTTTTTGATTTGATTGGTAGTAGATTAAATGGATTTTGTTTCTTCCCCAAGTTGAGCCTGTGTTTTGCCCGTGACCATAAGTGGGGAGTGATCCCTCCCAGTCCTTGTCTCGACCCACGAGCCTGCCTTTGCATTTTCTCCTCATCCCAACGTGGCCAGGGGAGGGGGTGGGGAGCGAGCGAGCAGCTTCGTGGTGCTTTGTTACCGACTGAGCTGAAACCACGACAACAGGGATTAACTACAAAAATGAAAATCAGAAAGAGACAGGACTATACTATTATTTCTAAAATAGTTATGGTGTAACACATTTACAGACAGCATGTACCTAGGCACTTGTATTGATATGTGCACTTTTGAAATAATGTAAGAAGAAAGATGCACAGTACTTCTTTTCTACAGTTCAAGCATAGCTCTGAAGATCGAGGTCTACACATAACACTGTACCACAACACCTACATGCAATTAATGCTTGTTAACACGGATCCTTGAAACACACAAGCAGGTTTTTCTGTAGAAAACAAAACTCCTCATAACTCCGATACATTTCTTTAAAAGGAACATCAGTGCACACAATAGTATCTACTTATATTTGTAAGGGTGAGGCAGTTCACATCACCCTGTTTGAGAGCAGAAAATGAAGCTCTTGCCAAGACTGCTCTCTTTACTGTTCAAACTCAGTTTCATTTTACATTTCTGTGTTTCAGACAAGAATTCTGAAGTAAATCGCAAGTTTCCATCATCTAAAAAATGTTAGTCTTGCTCTGTCCAACTGCTCGTCACAGAGACATGGAAAAAGAAATACATATTAACCTCCTTCCACCCCCTTAGCTTTATATATACATGTTCAATTAACAGAAACCTTCTGCAGCTCTGCCAATGGAATGACAACACAGCTTTTCATTCAATGCTTACAGCAAAATATCCTGCTTTGCCCTAAAATAGGGTTATCCTCCAGTCATTGACTGCCACCATTTCTTTACTGCTCTGCTGGCATGAGGACTGAGGTGCACCAAAGGTCAGCTAAATGCTTGAGAGAACCAAATACCAATTCTTTTAAACTCCTCATTCCACTCCACTGCCCTGCAGTAACTTTAACAACACTTCCACTTCACGGAGCATACTCAGTTTACACTGCTTCCAAATCTCAAAAAGGTCTCAGTGACTTGTGCATACCTTGTTTTCTTGAGTCAGAAATTTATCTCTAGAAGATGGACCTTTCCACAATCACCACACTTTAAGGTACCTCTAGCTTTTATATAGCAAAATGAATTATGAAAAGACCTCAGCCTGCTTATGGCACACAAGTAAATTATTTGCCGTAGATGTTCCCAGCCTCAAATTCTATCACTATTAAACAAATAAAAGAGCCACTGTCCCAAATTAAGTGGGTTACTTTTTCAGATAAGCAACTCCAAACTGAACAGAAAAATGAGAAAATTTAACACCATGGCTACAATCTCCTCTCCCGTAACCACAAAAAGTCTGAGAGAGGGGCATGTAAGAAGGATTTGAATACCTGACTTTGTTTTCATGCTGAAGTGATTTACAGTTGCACAGAGCTTTATAACTGGCAAATCTCCACACTGGATATTTTACAGATGGAGTGTGTTACTTCTGTGTCTTCCAGTAGCTCTTGTCTAGCTTTTACACAGAAATATGAATGGTAAATTTTGGTCAAGGAACCTTTAATATTTAATTAGGACAAGGGAAAGCCTTGCAGAACATTTGATAAGCAAGCTGAGCAAGGCAAGCCATGCTCCCTGAATTAGCTCAGCTGAGACAACTTCGCAGTGAAATGAGCACCTTACACTGCCAGTTGTTTTTCCATCTTGGCCCTACAGATGAGCAAATACAGATTATGGTGGAAGGTTTATTTTTATTTCAAGATGACTCAAAGCGGCCAAATTTATTACAAGACAGAGATGCTTGATTTAGTCAGTTAAAATAAAGGATTTGTACCACAGATAATGAAATGAGAGTTACAGTGATGATCTTCACAAAACAATCACAAAAGAGCAGTATCTAGAGCTGTAATGTTTTCTCCAAGAAGTTTTACATATAAACAAGGAAAGTACAGATATGAAAAGAAAACAGAACCCATTGCCACTGCATCATGTTTTACTACTGATTTATTTCTTTGTCCTTTGACTAATACACCTACGTAGGCATCAGGAATGCAAATTTGTAATTCCTTGCCAGAGTACAAAACATATAAAAAATTGCTTTTGATGAGGATTTGTCATTTAAGTGGAACTTGCTTTGGCAGTGTGCAGAAAACAAAAAGTAAACAGAATCAGTGAAAAGATTTTCTTTAAAGTTAATTGGAAAGACAGAGCATGCTAAGAGAAGCAGCACTTTAACAGGCTTTCAAACAAAGCACCTTCTTGCTTATCTGCATGTAAATCTATTAAAACATCCCTCTAATGTTTTAGCTCTCCTTTAAACACAACAACAAAACCCACACACAGTTATAATCATAGAATCATTTAGGTTGGAAAAGACCTTTAATATCAGAGTCCAACCATCAAACATGCCCATTAAACCACGTCCTGCAGTGCCCTGTCTACATGCTTTTTGAATACCTCCAGGGATCATGACTCCACCACTTCCCTGGGCAGCCTGTTCCAATGCCTAACGACCCTTTCAGTAAAGAAATTTTTCCTAATATCCAATCTAAACCCCCCCTGCCAAAACTTGAGGCCATTTCCTCTCGTCCTATCACCAGCCACCTGACAGAAGAGACCAGCACCCACCTCACCACAACCTCCTTTCAGGTAGTTGTAGAGAGTGATAAGGTCTGCCCTCAGCCTCCTTTTCTACAGGCTAAACAACCCCAGTTCCCTCAGCTGCTCCTCATCAGACTTGTGCTCCAGGCCCCTCACCAGCTTTGCTGCCCTTCTCTGGACACGCTCCAGCACCTCAATGTCTTTCCTGTAGTGAGGGGCCCAAAACTGAACATAGTACTCAAGGTGCAGCCTCACCAGTGCTGAGTACAGGGGGACAATCACTTCCCTGCTCCTGCTGGCCACACTGTTTCTGACACAGGCCAGGATGCCATTGGCCTTCTTGGCTACCCGGGCACACACCTGGATCATATTCAGCCGGCTGTCAACCAGCACCCGCAGGTCCTTTTCTGCCAGGCAGCTCTCCAGCCCACTCTTCCCTAAGCCTAAACCCCTATCTTCTGGTAACGTATGCAACTCTTACCGTTAACACCAATTCAAATAAAAACAAAATACTCCCTGTAACAATCAGTTTGAGTCTCACCAACAAATAGCGAACAGCTCTAACAAAACTGTAAACAATGGATATGACACTACCACTCTTAAAGATTATGAGCAATCACAGACTGCTTGGAAAGCAAAACAATGAGCTAACTAAACATACAACATGAGCAAGTAGATCTAATGGAGTAAATCATATTTTTCTTTTAGAGAAAAGTAGTACTGTCAGGTAGCACTATACAACAATAATCGATGAAATCCTCCCCTAAGGCCCGAGCAGAGACAGAACTTCACAGAATATGCTCTCATTAGCTTCCAGTTATGAAAAGGAGGAAGATGTGAGAGGCATTCCTTCAAGCAGCATGCACCACACCACCAACAAAATATCTCCCCACCAGAAATTTTCAGCAATTCTATTTAAGAGCTGATGCTGCTGTGCCAACACAACACTTCATGGAGGCCCAAAACTACAGGGTACTTCCTATGCAGCTGCTGTGCTTGGTCTACAAAATGAACCTCAAGAAATACTAGAGAGAGAGATGCATTAAAATTCTAGCAAAATCAGAGAAAGAAAGGACAGTTTGACACAGCTCACAAGAACTTACAGAAGATAGAATTTGATACAAATGAAAAATTCATGTCAAAGTGCCATCACAGTATGCTCCTACTAGTGTACTATTCTTCCACAACGCAGCACGATTGCTTTGTATTTTACATAACTGTTTCATTATAAGTTTCATTATACTACCAATCAATAAATTATTTTACTAAATGTGGATACATGACAAGGTTCACTTCTAAAAGAAGGTTGTGGCTTGCAAATGAGTTAATGAGAGTCACAACATTGGAGATGCCAGTCCTAATCCTATCTGATATTGTGCAATTAAGCTGAAACAATCTAATTTTCCATAATTCTCCCTTGAAAGAAGGAAATAACTAGGGTATAGTTCACTGAAAGTTATAACAGTGTATATTTAAGATTTGCTACAGACACCTAAAAGATTAACAGCAAGGAGAAAAAAAACCCACCTGACAGCTTATGCATAGCAAGGGAAATGGTCTTGGAAGATTCAGTTATGCAAGACACTAGAATTGCTTTTAAGATGAGAACTAGTTTGCTCCTTTACAAAGTCTATGCTACCACCCCTTTTTGGGAAGCTATGTTAAATCAAAGACAAAAATCCTGGCTGTAATAATATTTGTTCTAATTGGGCTCAGAGGACATTCTTTGAGGACACACATACAAAGCTTGTGTTTGAAACTGAAGAGCAGGCAAGGAGCAACTTTTCTGTGTAAAAATGCAGCTGGCGAGCTGCAACGGTTGAAGTAACTGCCCATGTGCCTTGGCCTAAATACCACATTTTCATTAAAAGCTTATTCTTTGCTTGTGGATCAACACTAGATTGACCCACAGAAAAACTGCTCCCAGGCAGACAACTGACTGCAGCTCTACTCTCTTACATACTAGACAAAAGCTAACCCAGAGCAGGATCTGATACTGCTAACAGCAGCAGCAACCACCATAGAAATAAATAAAACCCATTGAATTGCTGCATAAAATGCTTTATGTCCATAGACAGACAAATGATGAACCTTACTTGAACCAATCTCTTGGTTCATACTAAAAGTCACCACATTATCAAAGCCCAGGCAAGGGCACTAGGGGGCAAGTGTAGAGTAAGGAAGACATACCCTTGATCACATCAGGGAATACTTAAGCCAACGACTTATATAAGTCCATAGGCCCTGATGGGATGCACCCATGAGTGCTGAGGAGCAGGCTGATGTCACTGCAAGCCCACTCTTTATTATCTTTGATTAATCATGGAGACCGGGACAGATGCTCAAGGACTGAAGAAATCACCTGTGAGGATGACCAGGCACTGGCACAGGTTGCCCAGTGCAGCTGTGGAACCTCCATCCTTGGAGATTTTCAAAAGCCATCTGGACATGGTCCTAGGCACCTCCTCTAGGTGGTCTTGCTTGAGTAGGGTGGCTGGACAAGATGACCTCTAAAGCTCCCTGCCAACCTTGACTATTCTGTGATTCTGGAAAGAAAACTAAGTTATTTTACCCTTCACCAGGTATTTTCAGCTGCAAGAGATGTATGTGCAAACACAATCAGGAAACACCAAACCATTTAACTAGTTCTATGTAACTCGTTCTATAGGACTATACAAACCAAGAGGCACTGCAAGTGTCCCCAGAATGGATTATCCATATTATTTTTAGCATCAAGTTTTTCATTGACAGTCTTACTGGGTTCACGTGCCCAGGTGTTGGCAGGAGGGGGCTGCAGGGGGGGTCTCTATGAGGAGAGGCTGGGGCTGCCCAGTGCCAGATGCAGCCAGTTCCCGCCAGCTCCAATGAACCCACCACAGGGCATGGCTGAGCCCAGAAGCCAAGGTGGTGCCACCTCTGGGAAACACTATTTAAGAAAGGCAAAAACACTGCACAGCACAGCATGCAAGAGAGGAGTGAGGAAACAGTGTGAGGAACAGCCCTGCGGACACCAAGACCAGTGAAGGAAAGGAGGGGGTGCTCCAGGCACTGGAGCAGAGATTCCCCTGCAGCCCCTGGAGAGCCCCACATCGGAACAGGTATCCATCCACCTTGTAGCCTGTGCAGGACCCCATACCAGCACAGGTGGAGATGCCCTGAAGGAAGCTGCAGCCTATGGAGAGCCCATGATACTCTATTTTTAATTGGCAATAAATTAAATTAATCTTTCTCAAGTCAAGTCTGTCTGCCATGACAGTAATTGGCAAGTGATCTCCCAGTCTTCCTTTTGACACATGAGCTGTTCCATCTTAATTACTCCCCCATCCTGTTGAGGCGGGAGAGGGAGAAAGCAGCTGGGTCGGGGTCTGGCATCCAGCCAAGGTCAACCCACATCATACTCCATCAAGAATTTAAAAGAAACAGGCCATACTCACAGTAAATGATTGACATAACGGTTCAGACTTTGATTTCACTAAAGCAGTAATGCAGCTGTGAAGCAAAGCAAGTCACCTTCAGATGCAACTCTGCCAATCTAGCCCCAAGTGAAATTTCAATTTGCAGTGCAAAACAAGGTCAGCAAGTGGTAATTTCTGCTCTTGACAACTACTATCCATTAATTAAAAAAAAAAACCCACACAAAACAACACACCCCCAACTTCAAATAAAACTAATAACCAGATACTGTAATGCCTGGCAAAAATCTTACCTCAAAGATCAATTTCAAGGACATAGTCTAAGTGTCAATTCATTACTAATAACTGAATATATGCTATATAATTGAAAAGATATTATATATTCAATTAATATATACATATATACACTGTAACTTGAAAAATATTCCTAAGCAAACTACTGTGGTTGTATGTAGGTGAAGTTGCCTTGACAGGGATGAAAAAGATGAAATAAGACACAGATGGAGATCTTCATGATTTGAACATCATCCAAAGAAAAGCTTTAGTGCGTACTGAAAACCACAGTAACTATAGGGAGACAGAGCCCTGTTGTGAACATACAGGTTCTTAGCACTGTTACTAGAAAACACACTCCCTTCTTTGGAAATATTTACTCCTGAAAGCATCTAATAAAAAGACAAATTCAAAAGCTCAGGTCAGCCTGAATAAAGAAGTTTTCAACAGTGGCCTTCCAAATTTCAATAAAGCAGTAACTCTTTCTTGATTTCCCCAACTCAGTTGCTCAAGGAAGAAAAGTACCCAGTATTAAATGAAAATACCACGACAGAAGTAAATCAAGTTCAAAAGAGGGCACAAAACTAATGAACTATAAACAAAATAGAAATATGAAATAACAAAAAACTACAGAAGAGCAGCCCAATTTAGAAAAGCCAATTACAGGTAAACAACTGTTTTGAAAGAGTATTTTGAGGACATAATTATGAAGCTGAGAGTTATTTTTAAAAGACTCCAAAAATGAAAGGGGAAAAAACAAATGGGGTGGGGGGAGGAGAAAAAGCTCTCAGAAACGTGGCAAGCACATGAAATTATCCTCCAGTAACAGTATTTGTTGATAAGCAATTGTTCTGAATGGGACTGTTGGAAAAAAATAAAACACATCCAGAAGACTACAAGTACAAACCATAACAGCTCTAACATTCCCATACTTGTGGGCAGTATTGTCAGAATAGCACTCCTCCTCCACCAGACATAAAAGGTTTTGACAAGAGAAGTAAGGTTACAGATCCAGTTATCTGAACTAAAAGCAGGAAAATTATCCTTCCCTTAATTTTCCCCCTCCCCCAACTTCCTTGCCATGGTAACAGAGGAGAAATGCCAAAATTTCAAATCAGACTGCCTGACTAGAGCAAGGGAGAAAAAAATTAATGGTAATAACTTTGAGGAAAATATGGTCTACATTGAAAGTCAATTGGCTGAAGAAATAAAAAACCAAGACCACCTAAACAGACAGGCTGAACAAGATAGAGAAAAAAGTCAACCTGGGTAAAAGCCAACAGGGAGGATGGGGATCTGGAGCTGTGGGGACAGGAAGTAACAGGCAGGAGTGGCAGGCAGCTCTGCCCACAGCCAGAAGGGTCCATTAACTTGTGTCCAGAAAATCTTGGCAGCATCAAGAACTTCAACGACGAAGGTGGCTTTAATCCATGGTTACCCCTTTTTCTGGCACACATGTATTTGTCCATCAAGATTACCAACAAACCTTAGTAACTACAGATGGTATCTTATAGCTGAAACTGCCAACAACCTAAGAAACATGAAGCTTGAGAAACTGTGATGTTGTATTTAACAGTGAACACAAATTCTTCAAAAAGCACTTAAGTATAACAAGATCATAATTTATAGCCTATTTTGCAAATGTATTTAGTACAAATGTGTCCACTAAATGGATAGTCAGAACAGAATCTGAATAAAAGAGGTCAAATAGAGTAACTAAATAATGAGAACACTATTTATAGCACCAAAAACCTGCAAATTGCCTGAAGATGACAGGAAACTGCACTTATGCAAATAAAGAGAGTTGGGTTTGAGATTAATTAAATCATTAATCCTTTTTGTTTGCAAGTCATTTTCAGAAAACACTTCAGCTTGACATTAGGAAAGTACTGTATATGCAATATTTTATACAAGCCATCTTCCAACACTTTGACGTTATTTCTGTATTCATAAGAAAAAGTTTGCAGTTTCTGAGGCTTTTTTTTTTTTCCATAAAAGCTTATTTCCAGTGTGAACTCCTTTTAAAACCTTCTTGATACCACCTTATTCTTTTACTCCTTACTGTCATACAGGATCCTGAAAAAAGCAAAGGTCTTAGGCTATGAATCGCTAGGAGGAAGGTCTCCTGAAACTAATAATATCAGTGGAATATGCTTTCCCAAGGCCAACTGCTTTTGATTCATGTTGTTAGGCTCTAACACTAGATACTACAGAACACTGCTAACCTCACCTAGAGGTACGTTCTTCATACAAAAACAATACTTCCAGCTCTGTGTGGGGAGTGTGATGTGGCAACTGTAAAAGCCCCAGTGCAGATTTTCTAAGGTGTCTAAGCACTAATGGTGACTTGAGAGTACTTGCTTAATATTGCTACACTATGCTGAAGCTTTATTTCACTTTATCTTTGAAATATAACACCAGTGTCACTGTTCTTACACTAGTTATCTATTTTTCCAGTTTCAATTTTACACAATTCAAGTATCAGAGATGGCAATAAAGGAAACACTTGTAATGAAAATTGACTTCCCTGAAGAGACAGAGTTATACCAGGTCTGTTAGATCCATTTCCTACCTAGTCACAGTTTCTACATCTAGAGCAAGGTCATTTCAAAAACAAATTAAACTGAGCCGGGGGGGGGTCTAGGGGGGTGAGGTGGGACAACAACAAAACTAGCTAGCGATGGCAACTATCCTGAAATAAGAAAAAAGTAGCAAACAAACAAACAAAAAAATCATATTCTACACAAATATTTAGTTTAACTATTGTATTAAAATACATTTTAAACAGAACTTACAGACTGAGTGACACAGTTCTCATGGGACATGCTCCTTTTACAGCCCCGATAATCGCTGAAATCCCATGTTAGCTTAAAAAAGTTCACACAATCTTGATGACATCCCTGCTGAAAACATGCCACCAAACCTCCCAAATAGAGCACACTCTTAACTCTACAGTTATGAGCTCATCACTAAGTGTTGCACAGCTAACAAGTTTTATATCGAGAGCAGTGCAAAGAAATCCTCTTTTAAAGTATGAGGATATTTCCAGTAAAGGCAAAGATTAGTTACATAGGAATATTTATTTATATTTAGACTCTTACATGAAAGTGAAGTTAATGTTTTAGGCATCTTCCTGAAGCTCAAGGTTGCAAAACTCAATATGGTAGGAAGAAAACATTCACATAATGAATCCACTGAGAATAACGGCAAGTTTTCTACTATTATCTAAAAAGTGACAGAACTGGTGCTAGAAGCTAATTATTTACTCTCAAGCAGGAAGAACAGGATAAAGACAAACCTCAGTACAAGCCAGAGTATAGCCTTGGGAAGACCAAAGAACCAAACATTTCCACAGATCAAAGATCTTCTCCCATGATCAAGCAGTGGTCTGAGACTAAGCACAGATATCTGAGGAAAGCTACATCACTTCAAAGCAAATTTTCCAATAGATTGCTTCTGATCAATCAAAATCATGCTTGCAATTAATTTCTGAAGTAGCAACTACCGCAAGAAATAGTCACAGGTAATCAAATGAACAGACAACTCCTTGCCACGTTAGCTAACTATGGAATACCTTTACCAGCAGCCAAAAGGACAGTAAAGAAACAACACAGTATCAAAAAGAAGCATTACTACAATGCACAATGTTATCACAATGGTAGAAGTATATCCAACAAGCTCATCTGACTTCTGCCAAGTGGCCAATAACCATTCCCAATTCCTTAACACGTTGCTACCTCTAATGCCTATTTGAAAAAAAAAAAAAAAAAGGCACAACAAAAAAAGACTATGCAATTTTGCTTGCCGTCTGATTAAATTCAAAAGCCAACTAAGGCAAGCGGAAGAACTGAACTGATCACCAATTCACTACACATGCCCACAATTTCCACTGATATGTATCATGAGTGCAACAACAGTACATGAATCAATATAATAATATAGATAATGTAGTCATTATCTATCTGTACTACCCTCACACATCCTTAGGAATAAAAGGCGAAGTATCACATGACACTGAGACTACTGTTAGAAGACCAACCTCCAAATCCAAGATGTCTTCAGAAGACCACATACAAATAGTAAAGGGTCTCTAAATACAGCTCTGAATATATTTTTTTTCTTTGACAGAAGCAAAACAAGATTGGGTAGCCATTCACTTTGTTCAATTCAATGTCTTCTGAACATGAAATGGATCACATTAGATAAAAGCAGTTAAAAAGAAGCATCGAGCATTCTATATCCCATGGGGTGAAAAAGCTGGTATCAAACTTTTCAGGATGTAAGCTGAACATGGTCCAAAACTGAGGCAGACAAATACAATGTCCTTTGGTTTGATCAACTCTTTTCAGAAAGAAAGGTGAGAAAGTTTCACTGCAACATGTTCTTTTTCATATCTGGTCATTACTGATTTTGTTTCAGATCAGATATAATCTCAGCTTCATCAGCTTTTTCACCATACACCATCAATGTACAAATACTCACTATGTGCACTTCTGCTTTCAGAAGCAATACAACTATGAGTGTGAAAAAGATCCCTTTATTAATACTAAAAAGAAGCCTGCTCTGAAATGTTCTGTTCACAATCTCCTCTTTAAACCCTGGGCCAATAATTTCAAATTCAACAAACCATAAGGTGTATTGGTAGCCCTGTGGAAGACATTGCATTTGAGGAGTTAGTGATCTTGGGCAAGCCACATCTGATCTATCAGGCCTTGTACATAAGTCTTGGGAAGCCCGTACATCAGTATGGGCAGCTACTGCAAGGGAATCTTCTGGAGTGCCCCATGCCAGCCTGTGCTGTGTGCTGGTGGGTATCATGAAAGACACAACCCTCCTGCTTGTCAGTGGAAGATATACTGTACACACTCTGTGGATATATCCTCTGCAACAGAAAAGAGTTACTCAAAAGAAGATGTTTTTAGTTTTACACCAGTCGGAGTCCCAAAAGACAAAATTGATAGAAAACCACTCTCTATTTACAGGAAAAATATAAACAAGTCAAAGGAAAAAACCAGACCACAAAAAGAAGTCAGGCGAGTGGACAGAGCAATTACACACTCTGCTTCCCCATTCAGTGGGGAAAGGGAGAGTACAACAGGACCAATTAGTTACCCCAATCTGGTGGTTCATCTACAAAACCCGTATCAATTGACTAGATTTGGATCTTCCCCTTGCAAGGTGCAGTGGGTGGCTAGGGTACCTAGGGAGGCAGCAAACCTTACATTCCGCTGACAGTACACTGGAGCAGTCATAGCCATCAGTGGGTGATGGCTCTAATGGGTGATGGCCTGAGGTCACTGTAATTCACAGGGACCCATCCCTATATCTGAAAAATAAACTGATTAAAATTAATCCCCTGGCAGGGTTGGGGGAAAAGGCAGTAGAAGAACCTGCTTGTTAAATCTCTTTGCTTTTACAGTTAGGTTCCTACCTGCCTTTTATGAGAAAAGTATGGGTAGCTAAAGTACATGAATACATTACTGGGCATGACTTGTTGGCAGGCAAAACTTTCATGACAACAGGGCGCAAAAATTCTTTTGGGAGTCATACTATCACTGTGGGAAAAGTGGTTAAGGTTCCCGCTAATTTTGAGCTTCCCTCAAAATGGGTTGCATCCAAACAGTCCAGGCTACACAGAGATCACCCAGATGATTACAGCTATTGGAGGCTGGAGTTATTTAGAGATCCCATTCCCCCCTTCAATAGCCCCATCTGGGCAGTGAAAATTCCTGACAGCTCCCAGAGAATGACAGCTGGTTAATGATCGCTAAACAGTGCTCCCCTAACAGCTGCAGTGCCCGATGTTATCACTCTCCTCCAGCATGCTGTATCTGAAGCTGTGGCATGCTGTGTGGGATCCAGCGAAGGCTTTCTTTGGCATTCCAGCTGCTAACGAACCACAGAAGCAATCCATACACTCATGCTGGGGTCAGCAGTACACCTTCACAGTACTGCCCCAGAGGTATCCACACAGCCCCATGATTTGCTGTGGGCTGGCAGCCCAGTGTTTGGAAGATTTCAATACTTCCCCACACTGTAAATCGCTCAGCTATGCAGATGTTATTCGCATCACCAGGGGGACCACTGGTACCATTGAGCAAGAAGTGGGAGAAGCATTGAGTAACGTTACTGAGACAATGCAAAATCATGGCTGGGAAATTAGGCCCCAAAAAATTCAGAGAGCTGCCACAGAAGTAAAATTTGAAAAGATAATTTGACAGAGACTTTGCAGAATGGTACCTGAATCAGCTAAACAAACCATACTTTATATGGCAGAAATACAGAGCAAAGTACAAACACAGAGGGTTATTGGTCTTTGTGGGTTTTGGAGGCAATTTATACTATATTTGGCCCAGACATTAAGATCATCATATAATATAGTAAGAAAAAAAAAAAAAGGTTAGTTCTTTCCAGAAGAAAAGGTAAGAGTCACCTTCGAACAAGCAAAGCAAGCAGTTTCCCGTGCAGTAGTTTTAGGCTAAAAACTAGCCAATGAGCCTTTCAAGCTCAAAGCCCTAGTACTGGCTGAGGACGTGGCTTATTGGAGCCTCTTGCAGCAAGCGAGAAGTAGCACATACTGTTGGGCTTCTGGTCTCAGAGGTTGCCCCCACCAGTGCAAAACTATAACAGCTTTGGGCTGTTGTTGCTGCTGACCCAGGTGCTGGTGACTGCATTCTCAATTTCAGAACACTCAGCCAATATTCCTTAATATGTTCTGCAGCATGTATTTCATGAAAAGCTGTGCCTTCCACCAGTTCCGCAGAAAGTGGATATGGGTCTCCCTCCACCCCAGGAAGTCTCAGCCTCGCACTAGCCTGCGGCAACATCTGTCGGCAGTGTGTGGCTTACAGTGACCCTCCGAGTCCCACCGGCCCGGTATGGTTTTGGGGACAACAGACACACTGGTGGGAACTAGAAGGCCAGTTTTTAGGAGATGTCTGTGGTGATCAACATTCGAGGATGCCAGGAAAGGGTGTGTGGGGCAAGACCCCCATGCCTTGGATGACCCTTGCAGAGACTGCTTGATAACCACTGCTAGGTAATACTGACCTCTTACAGGGAGAAATACAGATTGTTCTCATCCCTAAGAGTTACTACCTTTCTTTCATACAAACTATAAAGTTAAAACACCTTTGCCATGACAGAGTTATTAAGGCCCATTCCACAAAAGAAAGACCATAATAACTCACTGCCACTACCATCACAGCTTGCAACTTATGGAAAATACAAAGATAATTGTCCTTCCTGAGCAAATTAAATGGGCGATTTCTTATGGGAATTAGAAGATATTTTCACATAAATCACTTTGTCTTATTAACTAACAATTTAAGCCCACTTTAGATTTTAAGATCACATCCTAAAGAAACACATTTTCAGGCCTGCAAAGCTACTGTCAGCAAAAACAACCTCAAGCCATTGCTAAAGTTGGACCCTCAGCATGTAGCAGCAGGTGGACTCAGAACTCCCAGATACACTCTCTCCTTCTCTGTGAATCTCCAAAATAGCCATTTAACACACTGGTTTGGAAAACTGTTCTTTTAACTAAACAGACTTAGTCACCAAAGTATCCATATTTCACACAGTCTCTTCTTGTAACACCCTCACAGAAGAACTGCTGAGAAGTATGGTCCAGAACAACAGACAGTTAGGTGGCCTGGCTGAACTGCCAGGCTCAAAAGGCTGTAGCAATCAGTGGCACAAAGTCCAGCTGGAGGCCAGTCACTAGCAGTGTATCCCAGGAGTGAATACTGGCTCCAGTCCTTTTCATCATCTTCATTAATGACCTGGACAGTGGGGCAGAGTCCACCCTCAGAGCAAACTTGCTGATTACACCAAACTGGGAGGAGTAGTCAATACACCAGAGGGTCATGCGGCCATCCAGAGGGACCTCAACAGGCTGGAGAAAGGGGCCGACATGAACCTCATGAAGTTCAACCAACAGAAATGCAGAATTCTGCATCTGGGAAGGGACAACTCCATGCACTAGGCAGGACAGGCTGAGGGCTGACCAGCTGGAAAGCAGTTTTGCAGTAAAGGCCCTGGTGGACGAGGTGAAAAGAAGCCAGCAATGTGCACTCATGGCAAAGGGAGCCAGAGGCATCCTGGGCTGCTTGAGGAACAGCATCACCAGCAGGCTGAGAGAGGTGATCCCTCAGCTTTCAGTCAGTACTGGTGAGGCCACACCTCGAGTGCTGTGTCCAGTTCTGTGCAACCCAGTACAAGACAGACAAGGACATACTGATGCAAGTCCAGAAAAGGGCTACAAAGATGACTTGGGGACTAGAGCATCTGCCATATGCGGAGAGGTGAGACTGTTTATAGCCTGAAGAGGAGGTGGCTTGGTGGGGAGGGCATGGAACTTACCTATACATTTAAGTATCAGATTGATTGGTGTGGGGTGAAAGCAAAGAAGAGAACACCAGACGGTGCTGACTGACAAGACAAGAGGCAATGGGCGTAAACTGAACCACAAGAAATTCTGTCTGAACGAAAGAAAACACTTGCTTATTATGAGGGTGGTCAAACATGGGAAAAGGCTGGCCAGAGAAGCTGTGGAGTCTCCATCCACAGAGGTACTCAAAACCTGACTGAACACAGTCCTGGGCAACCTGATCTAGCTGACCCTGCTTAACTAGGGAGGTGGGATTATACTACATGATCTCTAAAGGCTCCTTCCCACCGCAACCATCCTGTGATTGTGTATTAATCCTCACAGGGAGAAAGCCAGGTGAAACAGTTAAAGAAATAAAAACAAAGAAAAAAGGATTAGTAAGCACATCTTTGCCATCCAAAAGAAACAAAACTGGAAATCACTGTTTAATTAACATTCTCATAACTGTCACATGTAATAAAAACTATGTTTTATAGGAATAGCTTATATAGGAACATCTAGGTTCTCTAAAATTAGGTATCACAGAAAGTTTTTCTGGAAGGACTACTCTAAATTAATATACTTTAAAAAATTCAGTAATTTTGTGACCAAAATACATTAATACTGTTTCAATCCAAATGCCAGTAAACAAGCAGAAAGCAAAAGCTATTTTAAGTCAGGATAAAAAAGATACATTAAAATCCACCAGAAATCCTTAATCTCTTCCCTAATGAGATTGGGATTCTTAGTACTATGCAATCCAGCTCCTTAACTTGAGTTCAGGGTACAACATGCTTATGAAAGGAATTAAAACCAACTGCATTTAACCAGTCTGAATATAAATAATCCATGGAAAACTAAAGAATACAGTGTAGAAGTCTGCAACAGAGCACTGCTAATTTAAAACGAACGCTAGCTTTCATAATTTTTTTTCTCCTCTTTAAGTGGACTGCTGTAAGCATACAAGGCTGACTTGATCAGTTTTCAAGTTTCTTTTCTTCACTCCTGAAAATATCCTTCTTTAAGAGCCCACGAACGAGGTTCAAGGAGCAAAGAACTCTATTAAAGGAAGCTGACTTGTAAAGCAAAATAATCACTCGCACTCCAGAATCAAAACCAGTCCCAAAGCAATAAGCGCTGTTGTTGTGGATAAAACACTGAACTACAACCAACTTCAGTACCTAAACAGATGTAAAAGAGTAGTTTCACACAGACTTGACTCAACTGGGAAGGGATACAGGAAGGAATCACAGGTGACAGATGGGTATCTGCTTCTAAAAGAAAAGGCTATGTCTTCCTGGGAAGTTGTGGATGAAGAAGGTAAGTATAATTGTGTATCACTGATGAGTACGAATGCCCGTTAACGAACCTCACAGAACAAAGCATCCAACTGTACTCAGTAATTGTTGATGTAATATTTTAAATACCTGTTAACAAAGACAGGAGAAGTAACATTTGCTGCAACATGTTAGATACATGAGCTATTCCAGTCTGTCTTTGCTGTCTCCTTCTCTCTTCTACCTCACTTCACATTAGCCTAATCTTCAATCTTCCAGTCTTTCACTTCAGCATTTTGGTCAATAGTTCTTATAAGCCCCTCCCCTATTCCAGTTTTCCAGTTCCTCACTTGATCCACATTGCTTTCAGCCCATCCCCAGACTTCACAAGATTTCCCCCTCTCCTGACTGTACATCCCCATTGGGTTATGGTTCCCAGAGTATCTACAGATGCCACATTTCTTTGCACACCATCTTGCTTCAGCAGACTTATATTCAACTCAACTTGTCCTCTCCTCCTCAGTTCACCTAGTTCTCCTCAAGTTCTCTTCTAATCTCAGCTTTTCAGTCCTCTATTCTCTTCACAGCAAAGCAACACCTCACCCCTGACATGGAAGACCTCACCACCATTACTTAATAATTTGTTGACGTTACAAGCTACAGACCTCAGAAACTTATTGTGGGAAGTATCAGACAGTCTTTTTAAGCGTACATAGCTGACCATCATCCTGTAGTTTAGAAACAGACCTTGGAGCTACTTCTGCTTAACATCTATGCACCTGTACATGAATTCATTTTAGTTTCACTGAAGGTGCTTTTAATACAATCAAAGAGAAGGGGAAATAGAACAGATTTTGAAGTAAAAAATAATTAGAGACATAGGGAAATGAAAAACAGAGTGGCAGAAGAAATTAAATGTGAATTTACTTACATTATCTTGGCAGATTATACCACCTTTCTTTGATGAAATAGAAGGCCCTTCCTCCACACAAAAGAAAATGCAGTAGAGCTGGTCTGGAGAGGGGGTGAGGTGGGAATTCAGTATATTTTCATCCATACTACAAGATGGAAAATTATTAAACATGAAGAAACTGGATGAGAAGATGTTAAAAAAAAACCCCAACAGTATGAGTAGTTAAACAAAGACAACTGTAACTAGCATTGAAATGAGTGAAGTGATAAGAGCTTCATTAACTAAGAGTGTTTCAAAAATATAGCTTTCGTATTTGCATAAAGGAAACTGGCACAAATATAGGCGAGAACCTATAGAATTCTGCTGAAGCAGGGCTGAAGAGGTAGTACTCATTCACAGGAAGATCAGAGTACCATAAAAAAGAAACAGGTAGTTTAGATCCTCAAAATAACAGAAGTATCTATTTTCTTAATTTCTGCTTTTATGTCAAACACTTCAGGACTGTCTGCTCTTAGCTACCGGTTTATCAGCTGGAAAGAACAGATGTATCAAGTGATTACATGATCACAGCTACTATGATGTACTCAAAATAACAAACAGCAACAATAAAAAACAATTTTAAGAGGTATTTAGTAATTTCAACTTCATTAGAGATCTGCTTATACTAGTGTCACTGTCTTCATGTGCAACATCAAGTACAGTCCCAGTCACCACGTACAAGAAAGATACGTTCAAACTGTAGACAGTAGAAGAAAGGGCTCCTGGAACCACAGAGTATCTCGAGTTGGAAGGGACCCATAAGGATCACTAAGTCCAACTCCCTGCTCCTTGCAGGACTATCTAAAACTAAACCATATGACTAAGAGTGTCATCCAGACACTCCTTGAACTCTGACAGGCTTGGTGCCATGATCACTTCCCTGGGGAGCCTGTTCCAGTGACTGACCACCCTCTCAGTGAAGAACCTTTTCCTAATCTCCAGTCTGAACTTCGCCTGAGGCAGCTTCATTCCATCTCCTTGTGTTCCACTGCTGGTCACCAGAGAGAGGAGATCAGCACCTCCCCTCCACTGCCCACCTTGAGGAAGCTGTAGACTGCGAAGAGGTCACCCCTCAACCTTCTCTTCTCTGAGATGAACGCAACAAGCTCTTAATTTTCCCAGTATGTAATGAGACAAAGACAGCCTGGATCGTTCAGCCTAGCAACATAAAGTCTAAAAGTAAGCGTGACTGCTCTCTATAAATAAACCAAAATATATACCAATCATAGGGAAAGAACTAAGAATTCAGCTACTGAATGATACTAAGCAAGAACAGATGAGTATATGAAGGCTGTGAATAATTGAGGCTGAAAATTAGATGGGCTTTTTTTAAATAAGCCAGAAAAAAAATTATGAACCACAGCATCCCCCAAGATGAATAAATGTTTTATCACATGGATTGAAAAATATTATTTACAGGCCTGCAACAGAAAGCAAACGTACAGCTAATAAAAAAACTCATTTGCATACTTCGGTAGAAGGGATAAAAGTGAAACAAATCTTCTATAGTTTTATAGTGGTCCTCTAGGGTTAAATTTAGTCATGTACCTAAAAAAAAAACCAAAACAAGAAATGTTTCAAAAATCTTAAGTTCAATGTACGCATTTCTTCATAATCCCTTTTTGTTCCCAAGTATGAAAGACCTGAGGCGTACACTAACACAGAAGATTCTGAAAACGAGTAGGCCGCTTGCAACATCCAATGGGAGTGTCAGAAGCAAACTTTTTTTTTTTAAGTTATTTAAACCTTGATTAACCCTATGCATGACGGACCATGACAGAGAGATAGATGATTTTAAAACAGACTATAAGCTTTTGAGATACACTTCCTTTGTAGAGATTTATATAGTAAATATTGTATTAGTACACCAGGACCATGAATGTACAACAGAAGAGATTAAAACAGCAGAGCGGGAGTAAGAAGAATGGCACACCTGCTGCAAATAAAGAGATCAAGTGGAGTCATAAAATCCAAGAAAGAATATTGGTAACAGAAAGGAACTGGCAAGCACTGGTGGAGTGTGAGACTGTACCACACACATGGAACCGCAAATATGCGGTATGACTCAGCATCACCCTCGGCATTCTTTCTTCAAAAGGGAACATAAATGCAGCAAAGATCACGCAGCATCATTACCAGTCAAGAATAACCCAAAAGACATGATGAGGACTTGATAGCCAGCATCCCTTGCTCCCCTTGTCACTGCAAATAATCCTGGCCAGACTAATCAGATACCCATCTGTCCTGGTCTTCATAAATGTAGGACTGCAAAAGCATGAGTATGAAAGGATGGAAGAAATCCATGACATAACAAATAAGAGTTACTGAAATTGGTTTTGTACAAAATAAAAGTAACGTTTCCTTCTATCCAGTGATCCATTGTGAGCTGTTGCACTTTAAACTACTTCACTTCATCTGGTTACACACCCTGTTTGGCTGTTGCAGAACCATGATATCTTAAACCAGACCATTTGCCAAGTGACATCTGTTGCATAAAATGTAGGAAGTTCATCACTGCAGCAGGAACAGCCTAGGTTATCGTTTACTGTCTTCTGGTTTCAACAAAACATACTTTTTTCTTTGCATAAAATGGTGCATTCCTCTAATTGAGTATTTTGAATAACAATAACATAATACTTTGATAGGTGGAAGGAGGGTGAGAAAACCCCTTACCATAAAAAGTATGGTAAGTGCTCACAGTGCATGGAGTGCTGTTATGACAGAGCTCTTCCAACTAATGACTGTTAAGCATCTTCCTTAGATGGAGGTCAGGCAGCTCATTTCTATTAACTAAATCACAAAAGCTTTCTTTCTTTTGGCATCTCTTCACATATAATCTGCACATATCTTTTAAGAGGCTACTTTTATATTTCACTCACATTCTCTCAAAAAGATGAAAAAGACAGTCTCTTTGCAACTTGTGTTTCTCAAAAGTAATAATAAAACCAAAAGTTTTAGATGTTCTTGCTGAAGAACAGCAAGTTTCAAAAGCCAGCACCAACCATGAATTTTGCTTCCCATTTATACCTACACTACTTCTCTTTGTCAGCATTGTTCTTTCCTCACATGGTCACCAATTGTATCTCAGAATCTTCTTGATTTCACCTTATGCTTCCAGAAGTTTATCATAATCTTAACATACAAAGCGCTCCACACTTTCATTCCCACATAATTCTAATAGCAAATTTACAAAATTGCATTGAAATATGTTTTAACACAAATTATGAAATAATACATAAAAATTAAGAGATACTGAATCAAAATATTTTTCAAGTAAAATTTTTAGATCTTTCTGTAGGAACATGTTGAATCATTATTTCAAAAATACTTTTAGTTTGATTCAACAATGGGCAGTGTGTAAATAACATCCCCTCCTCCTTACCTTGGCCAATTGGAAGAAACCGAATCTGAGTACAGGTAAGATTGACAGGACATTAGAAAAGAGTCCTTCACTTACCACAGAGAAATTAAGGGGGTTATTATTAAGGAGTATGTTGCAAATACTCACTGTCTTTCAGCAGCCCAAAGCATTTCAATTTTATATGTTCTCATGGCCTTACAAAAGAAAAAAAACAAAGGGGGAGGGGAGAAAGGAAAGCTACCATGCATTATCCTACAAATATTAAATGTCTCAATGGTTCCATCTCCTTATAAATTACTGTTATATGTAGTCAGAAAATACTTAGTTCTGCCTTGGGAAAACACCCTGTATTTATTTGATTGATCAAAGTTCTGCAGCATCAAAAAACAGAACTTCAACGAGGCTCACTAGTTAAGAGGATGTCCATTGTTTCTTTCTGTCACTTCAACATTAGACTGAAACACAATGCCTCAAGTAGACAGTTTTTTTAAAAGTTATTCAGAATACTTTCACTATATAAGCTGTCATTCTAGGCCAGACTGGTAAATCATTCTAGCAACAATTTGCTCAAAGCAGCCAGCACCAGATATCGTTCTCAAGATACAAGATGACTAATATGGTATAACCTACCATATGGAATATGGCAGATAAGGTATAACCTACTCCATAAAGTGTTTAATCCTAATTGTTTTAAATTTTTTTCCAGTATAAACCAGAAATAATTTTTCTAGTTTGCTTGGCTTCATTTGTGATACTTTTCAAATCTTTGTTTGTACTAATAGCTGTAATTTTGGATAGAACTGTTATATGTGTAAACATCCTAGGAGATTTATTAATCTCAAATATTACCAGTAATGGTAAGATCCAATGAATTGTTAAATGGAAAACTGGCAAGTTATAAAATGATTTTTAAATATAGTCTTCATTTCATTGTGCATGCCATTGTTCCTGAGTATGCAACATGGATACTTCTGTCAAGCTGTGAAATGAGGACTGCAGAATGAATCCCAACCTCTTGGCTCCCTTTGAGCCATGACTACATGTAAAATGGAATCAACATGCTGAGAATAAGTTTGTGTTCAATATGTATGCATTTTACACCACAGTTCCTTAGGATTCATACGTAAGGAATCAAGAAGAAAACAAAATGTTCAGTTTGAGAGGAGTTATCAGAGACACATGCTGGAAAATAACTTCCAGAAGAACAGATTCAATTGTATCTTGTTTTATTTGACACTTAGCAGCCTGGAGGTTATCTAGCTTGACAAGGAAGCAGATAGAGCAACAAAATGGTGCGTTTGAGTTTTGGATCGAATCACTGAGATTATTTTGAGCCTGCTTGCACACATGCTTGTGCAGACCTCTACTTCCATTTGTCAAAGGAAGGGCTGTGTGTTCTGTACCTGCTTTTGGCTACTTGTAGCTCTTACTTCCTAGATCTCCCATCTTCACCTGCACCACTGATGGATCACCACACCAAAGAAACTAGCTGAGTATGTGAGGATTGAATTCAGCCTGCTTTCCATTTTTTCTGCAAGCACTAGTTGGCAAACATGCATCGATCTCCCAGTAAAGTTATTTTTAAAAACTATCTCCCGATTTCAGATCTACAGTACAAAACAGAAATATAAATAAGAGTCTAACATATAAATCATCTAAAAAAAATAAGTTTGGTTAAGATTTTGGGACTGAATTGTAATTTTCTGAAAGCTAGATTTATTACTGATGCTTTTAATGCTGGAACACCTGTAAAGACACAGAAGGAGTACCCCAAATCAAAAAGGAAAAAAAAGGCCTTTTTCATATCATGTGAGACATCATGAAGAGACCTGAAACATTAAAATGCCTGTCTTCTTACAAGAAGACTTCCATTTCCATGCCAGACAAACACAGTCTTTAATAAGTAGCTTAAAAATTCTAATTAATGCCAGTGATTTCTCTTTTTCACTGGATCCTGTAAGAACTCTCATCTGCAAGCCTACAGTAGGCAATCTGAAACCAGTCTACAGTAAAACATACTAACTTGTCAACACCACACCTCCATGTTGGTGGTCCACAAGACCGTCTGAGAACTGACAGTGGTTTTACCATTCCAGAAGGGCTTGGGACCCACCATTCATACACCAATTCTCACAGCATGGTTACACACTGGCAAGTGAACAGTGATTTCGTATGTTCAAAAACATGTGCGACTCAAAACTGTGAGCGACTGACACAGAAAACACGTATCTTTCAGAATTAATACACAAGGTCTAATAAGTGAGGTTTTAAAAGAATTAACAGAATGAACAGTGGAAGCTGAAAAAAAAAAAAAACAGAAAGAAAAAAAAAAAAGAAAAAAAAAAAAAAAAAAAAAAAGACACTCGCAGGGACTAATGGAAACCATACCAGCACAGCTCAAAACAGCTGGAAGTCAAGACTAACAAAATGTCAACACTTGACTGCTTTCCACGGCTGGACATCTAGAGGTGAAAAAAATGACAGCCTCAGCAGAACAGCGCCAAAGTCCGAAGGGGCTCTGCCTCTCCCGCGTTCAGCCATCTTCCCCATCACCGCAGCAGCCGGCCGAGATTCCGCCCAGGCGCACCGCCCCCGAGCCGCCGCTGTCCCTTTAAGCCGGACCCCATGACGAGCGGGAGGAACCGGCCCCCGGGACGGCCGCCCCCGCTCCCCCCCGCCCTCTGCCCGGCCCGGAG
>VYZV01014248.1:2480-12707 GCA_013401275.1 Pandion haliaetus | reverse complement strand
TTCAGGGCCGGTTGCGGTCGCTCTCGCCGCGCTTTGCGGGCGGGAGCCGGTGGGTCCACGTGCTGTCAGTCCCCGTGGGGTGAAGTCCCTTCGTGCCGGCAGCGAAGAGGCTGCGGTCGCGGGGTCGCAAAGCTCCGCAAAACCCTCTCCCTCGGACGGGGGGAACGGGGGGGACACGGGGGTGTTTGAAGCCGACCCGCGAGGCCCCGGGACGCGCGGCTTTGTATGGCCTTTGCCTCGGTGAACAGCGACGGAGCGCGGCGGGCACCTGCGGCTCAAACGGGGAGGCACGCAGGCTTTTGCTGGGATGAGGCGCTTCGCCCCGTCTAGGGCCGAGGGGAGTTTCGGTGTTGGAGCTGCGACAGCTGCCGGGTATTGCCCGGGAGTTACTGACTGAAGATAATGGGGAGCCAGGGTAAGGTAACCTCTGAGGAGTGGGTGCCGAGAATAGCACAGTCAGTTACTGGTAACGAAGAATGGAAGGCAGACATGCTGATTGTTGTTGGAAGCTTGTTGTACTCCAGTGTACCTGAATAAGATGATGATGATTTCAATGGAATTCATAACATAGAATAGCAAGCTGAAGCTCGGGTGTGTCTTGCAGTGAGCTGTATCTTACAGCACATACCCACTGCATGTGAACATTGCTCAGCATCTCTGGCTGAACAGGTTTATGCAGGAGACCTTCCAAAGATCCATCTGTGTCAGTCAACTGCAAGAATCGGGACCCAAACCTGTACTGTATTTCAGGGGCATTGTAATGAAGCATTCATTTGTTAAGTGGGACTGTCTTAACGCTGCTTTAAAATATAAAAATACATATGGTAAGACGTGATTCTGCCACCTTCAGGTTAAAGTAATACCTTGTTTTATAAGCAGATCTACTGACTTCTTAATGAAAACAAATATGGGTAATTAGGCCTGGGATGGATGTTTCAGTAGTTCCACAAAGGCTAGATGTGTTACTGTGATGCAGGATTTTCCTTACTCCTACAGAATGCAAGATACACAGACTTCATGAATTAATTCTTTGAAAGCCTATTCACATTTCCCAAATTAAAGCACATCAATGGATTTTTGGTTTGGTTTTAAATGCGTGGTCCTCTTTCTTCAGAAGGTGAAAATTCGCCTTTGTGGGGGTATAGAACAGAGCAAGCAATTAGTGATTAAAGTGTCCCAAAGATGTTTTCATTCTTTCATGACAGGAAATATTAAGCTCTTAGAACAGAAATGGTGACTTGCTGGCTTCAGATGATTTGCAGAGTCACGCCAGCATTTCTTTGTAGAGCTCTTTGTCATACCAAGCGCTCATGTAAGTTTGTGCCAGACTTCCCTTATATTATTGATCTGGCTCATAAAACTGAACACTGTAATTGCAAAGGCCTGGTCTAAGGATTTCAGACTTTACCCTGAGCAAAGTGATTCAGTGATGCTTCTGTGAAATGGCAAGCGGATATACACATCTGTTGCCTAGGCAGGAGCATCCCAAAGGCCTGCTTCCACCTTTCATTCTGGCTGGGATGGTGTGGCATACAGAAAGGTGCGGTTTCACAGTCTCTCACTCACAGGGGACTACATCCTCTTCTAGCAATGTTGCCCATGCTAGCTGCTCTTATGCAAATTCTTTAATTGGTGTAGATCAATTTATATTCTCAGAGCAATCTCTGTAAAGGAAAGTATGGACAAGAATTTGGAGAAGGAGCTCAAAATAGTCCTTATTAGCATGTGACTCTTCCCTAAATTAGAAGGTCCTATTTTATGAGGATATTAGGGCCCTACAAAGCCAGTCCTTTTTGTAAGTGCAGAACATCTGGCTTACAAGTATTAATAAAAGGAATCAAAGTATTTGAAAAAAAGAGAAAAGAAATTTTACTATCAACTCTGAAAAATTACTGGGAAATAGAACAAACCTGTAGCCTACTAAGAGGATATTCTTTAATGTTTCATTTGTGTTTTTTTTTCTTTAAAATTAGAGAAAAGATAATAAATTAAAATTTTGTGAATACCTTTGTACTGAAGTCATTAATTTGAGTAGAATCTGCCAACTCTTACTTTTTGTTATGGTAAATGTAAGGCAATCTACCTTAAACTTCATGTTTAATGGCTCTCTAAAGAAATCTACTGTATTTACCTCTATTTGATCACATTGCTTTTGTTACTTTGAGTGTTGTTTGAATGCTTTTTTACTTTAATTTCATTTGTGTCACCCATGTGGTGACCTCTCTGCCAAGTGATTTCATATTGCTTCATAAGGCAATAAAGATGAATACATGAAAATGTGGTGTTCAGTTTTGCCTCCTCCTCTTCTGAAACCCAAGACTAGACTTCCTGTGTCCTTTTCTTCCAGTATGAGATTTCCTAGCATAGAAAACTAAAATAACTATTAAACTTCATTTTTTGACTTATGCTGTAACCTCCTAGTGTGAAGTGCAGAAAAATAACCACACACTAGATTCTTTAAGGTACTAAGCTTCCTGTAAGACTGGCTTCGCTGAGTTGGAAAAGTATTTCTTATCTTGCATGATTGGGTATCTACTTTTACTTTAATGACTTCCTAATTTGAACCAAAATATTCTGAATGTTCTTTTTTTCATAAAAGATCACTTAATATAATGTTTTTGTGGGAAATAAAACAGTGTGGGGTTTTATTTAGCTTGAAAATCCTTTCTTTAAATCTACAGACTTCTGCATTAGGCCGCAATTCAGCAAGGACTTTAAGCATTTGGAAATTAGGTACATGCTAAAGCAACTACATTTAGACCTTTGAAGTGAAAAGTTATATCAAAAGATTTGTTTGGTCTGTGGTTACGATCTCATGATCGTGTACTTGGGCTTCTTCGTATGCAGGAATAATTTAATGTCCTGAACTCTTGCATTGTGGCAAACATATCTTGGAAGTTTTTCATTATCCATGTCTGAGTGATACAGGCAGTCACCACCTGCCATTTATAGATACATGAGAAAGTATTGCTTGAATGTGTCCAAAAAGCTTTTGAGTCATCCAGCCCTCTTGCTTATACTTCAATAACACAATAATATTGTTACTGGCAAACAGCTATAATAAATAATAAATCATAAAGGTCAGTAGGCATATATCTTTATGAAATATTTTAGATAGATTGATTGATTGCAGGCTTTGACCTCTTTGCTTTGAGCACCATTTACTCTATTTTTGCCAGAGATACTTATTTCCTTTTTCCCTCTTTTTCAGGCAAAACAAAATGCCACCCTTCCCTTTATTCTTTAGCATGTATAAAAGTACAGACTGCATCAGACACTGGAGATCTGTGTGGAGATTTTACTTTGCAAATGGAGTAGCATGCTGGCAGCATAAAGGATGAAAGTCTTTGAAGAGCCCTTTTGAGGATAGAAATCAGCCCATGATCTCCTTCAGGCTGCAATCTTACTCATCGTTATTGCCAAGATTTTTTTTCAAACACTCACCAAGATAAATTCCAATTTAAAAACAAGTCCCACAGAGCTGGATATGTATTATATAGATATGTAACACAGCTATAGTTAATGCACTTTTTATACCTCAATGTAATGCAAAAATACTACAAAAGACATACCTTTACATTGGAGGCTTAATTTTATCCAGGCAAATGGAAATATGCCACAAATCCAGTTATCTCAGCTAGCGTGCTTAGCAAAACTGTAACTCCTGTGTGCAGTACGTGGTCTCTGCAGACTCGAGATGAGGTAAGCTTTTTGGGGCACTGCTGCTTATATAATGCCTTTCCCTAAGCTCTGCTAGGCCAATGCTTAAAGAATAAAACAATAAATCATAACAATGTTTTGAAGACAAATTATTCATAACCCTGTATTACCTAGGGTGGTGCCATATTTTACATACCATTGAGTATGGTTTCTAATAAGACAATGTTTCAGAACAGAAAATATTTATTGTTGTAGCTCTCTCATCTATTTGTGTGTTGCTACCCTACATATACACTAGCCTTTGGATCTTAAAGTGTAAGAGAAATCTGGCACGGCTGAATATATGTGCGAGTGATTACTGGTGCCCTGGTGCAGGTAATTCTGTTAGTTGTCATTAATCTGAATGTGCCAACTCAAATAACGGTCCTGGGAAAATTATCTACATTTCTCCTGAGGCTTTTCGTGTGTCTTTAAATAACTTTCCTCTTGCCTCTTTGCCTCTTGGATCTCTACATAGGTCTCACTGAAAGGTTGGGGTTTTTCATGTACTAACCATTTTTTTCTTTGTGAGACTTGCAAAAAATGTTAAGTAGATTTGCACTAGACCTTCAAATCCATCTTTAAATTGTCTCCTAAGAATTTGGTGTAGGAAAACAGTGGTTTGACATTCATTGTTTCTACTTAATTGCATTAAGCAGTGACTGATGGTAGATCCCAGCTCACCACTAAATTCTGCCGTATTTACTGAGACACTTGATGACTAAGCTGCAGATATGGTCTCTAGTGAGATACTTCACTCTAAAAGGTTATTTTTTCCTAGTGCAAGAATACTTGTTTACAGAAAGAGAAGTAACAGTAAACTTTAAAATGTTTTGAGAAAGTCTAGTGGTAGTCCTTTCTGCTTGTTGGAGGTTTGTGCTGTGCTACATTATAAGTATTTAAGTAGTATTTCTATTGCTCAATTTCAAGATAAAATGACAAAATAATTGCAGATTTCAGAAAAGTAACCACAGGCACACTGAAAAGAAAGGAGATCAGGTGGGGGTTTTCTTTGTTACAAAACCTTGAAAGAAGAATAGCTATAGACAGAGGAGATAAAAGAAGATAAAGGGAGATGAGCAGTGATGCCAAATTGTCCTTTGCGTATACATCCCTAATTGACTATACATATAAATGATTGTTTGCCTAGAACAAGACAAAATCTGCCAGCAAAGTCTACTGAACAAACAACAATTGTTTAACTAACTTTTAAAGGCCATTTATTCTATGCTAACATTGGTTTTTAAAGGTAACTGCATCCAGGAACACATGAACAGAGCGGCAATTCTTGAAGCCAGAGCAAATCATGCTGTGGCAGCTGTGTATAAATAAGCAGATTTATGTTTTAAAGTGTGTGAAACAAACACTGAAAAATAAGCAATTGAAAAAGTGGCAACATTTACCCATGATTTATCTAGGGGTAAATTTGCCAGTGTTGTGCCAGGCTTAAAGCACTTTTTAACGGGCTGAGTCATGCATCCACACCTTTTGAAAATCCAGATAGCTGGATTTGTCACGGGCTAACTCATTGTCAGTTCCTTACAAGCTAATTATTACACACAGCCAATGCAATATCATAAAACTTAATATTCTGGACAAGGATGTAGCCTTAGAATGAACACTGGGAGAGATTATTCAGCCACAAATATATAGTGTGACCAAGAGTGTGTGTGCCGCAACAGTGGTGGGATGCGGGATGGATGCCAGCTCTTGCTTTGCTTTGCTCAGTAAAATCAATCATCTGTCCAAAATTAATGAAAAAGAATGAAGTTATGATGCTGGTGAGAGAAACAGTGAAATAAATGAAATTATTCTATTTAATATTTACTTAGTACTTTAGGTTTATTATTGAGTATTTAAATACTAACTAACTGAGCTTTGCAACAGCAGTGTAAAGAAGATAAGGCATTTTTTCCCCATTTCTACTATGTTCCACAGAATCTAGTGGAACTCTTAATTTCTCTAAGACTAAAAATAAAGATATCCAATTGTGGATATAGAACTAATTAGCTAATCTGCCAAACTCACCATAGTATTGCACCTTTACTGAACTATCAGTCAATAAGACCCTAAATTCTAGAAGAGGAAACTTTCAGTTGTTCAAGGAATTAGTGGATGAGAAGCCCCTGGGAAATTGCCCTGAGGGATACAGGAGCAAAACAGAACTGGCAGCTGATGTTTTTCTTAGAGCGCAAGACCTTCTAATTCCCATGTGTGAAAAATCAGGCAAGGAAAGCAGGAAAACAGCATGGCTGAGTGAGGACCTCCTGGTCAAAGTGTAAGAAAGAAATGCCTGGTCAGTGGAGCCAGGAACATGTATCCTGGGAAGAATACAGGGACACTGCACGGATGTGTGTGGATGGGATCAGGAAAGGTATTTGGCAAGGAATGTGAAGGACAGTAAGAAGGGCTTCTACAGGTACGTTGGTCAGAAAGGAAGATTAAAGAAAATATAACCCCCCCCTCCCAAATAACACAGGAGAACAAGTGACAACTGACAGGAAGAAGGCTGGGGTACTTGATTTTTTGGCCTCATTTTTCACTGGCAGGCTTTCTCCCTACATCTCTCAAGTCCCTGAAACTTAAGGCAGGGATTGGGTGAACAAAATCCCCCCCATCTTAAGAGAAGATCAGGTTCGACCTGAGGAACCTGAACATATGCAAGTCTATGGGACTTAATGAGATGCATCCCAGGGTCCTGACGAAATTGGCAGACATAGTTGCTAAGCCACTGTCCATCATATTTGAAAAGTCATGGCAGCCAGGTGAAGACCCCAGTGACTGGAGAAAAGGGGGTATCACACTGTCATGGCTTAAGCCCAGCCAGCAACAAAGCACCATCGCTCACTCACTCCTCCCCCTCCCATTGGGATGGGAAGGAGAAAACATAATGAAAGGCTTGTGGATTGAGACAAGGACAAGGGGGGATTACTCACCAGTTATGGTCACAGGCAAAAAACAAGACTCACCTTGGGAAAAAAAAAAACCAAAATCAATTTAATTTGTTACCAATCAAATGAAACAGGATAATTAAAACACCTTCCCCCACTCCTCCCTGCTTCCCGGCTCAACTCCACTCCCGATTTTTTCCACCTCCTCCCACACAGCAGTGCAGGGGGATGGGGAATGTGGGTTGGGGTCAGCTCGCCACACCTTGTCTCTGCCCCTCCTTCCTCCTCACGGGGAGAACTCCTCACTCTTCCCCTGCTCCACCGTGGTATCCCCCCCACGGGAGACAGTCCTTCATGAACTCCTCCAACTTCTCCTTTCCACCGGCTGCAGTTCTTCACAAACTTCTCCAGCATGGGTCCTTTCTGTGTGCTGCAGTCCTTCAGGCACAGACTACTCCAGCGTGGGCTTTCTCATGGAGTCACAGCCATCTTTGGGGGCATCCACCTGCTCCAGTGTGGGGTCCTCCATGGGCTGCAGGTGGGCATCTGCTCTCCTGCTCACCTCCATGGGCTGCAGGGGGACAGCCTGCCATCTCACCACGGGCTGCAGGGGCATCCCCTCCTCCAGCACACCTTCTCCCCCTCCTCCTTCTTCACTGACCTCAGTATCTGTTTTCCCAGAGGTACTACCACTGTTGCTGATTGGGTCAGTCTTGGCCAGAGGCAGGTCCGACTTGGACCTGGGGAATCTTCTAGCAGCTTCTCACATGAGCCACCCCTGTAGCCCCTTCCCCATTCCCAAAACCCCACCACACAAACACAATACAGGCTGATTTTTAAAAAGGGTAAAAAGGAGGACCCTGGAAACTGTTGGCCAGTCAGCCTCATCTCAATGCTCAGTAAGATCATGGAACAGATCCTCCTGGAAGTTCTGTTGAAGCATATGGAAGACAGGGAGGTGATCAGAGACAGTCAACATGGCTTCACCAAGGGTGAATCATGCCATACTAATCCAGTGGCCTTCTACGATGGAGTGACAGCATCAGTGGACAAGGGAAGATCTACTCATTTGCCTACCTGGACTTCTCTAAGGCCTTTGATATGCTCCCCCCCAACATTCTTACCTCTAAACTGGAGAGATTTGATGGATGGACTGTTAGATGGATAACGAATTGGCTGGATGGCCCATCCAAAGAGTTACAGTCAGTGACTCGATGTCCAAATGGAAACCAGTAGTGAGTGGTGTCCCTCAAGGGTCCATACTGGGACCAATGCTATTTACTATCTTCATCAACAACATAGTGGGATTGAATGCACCCTTGCCAAGTTTGCAGCTAACACTAAGCTGAGTAGTGCAGTTCACCTGCCGGAGGGATGTGATGCCATTAAGAGGAACCTTGACAGGCTCGAGGAGTGAACCCATATGACCCATGTGAAGTTCAACAAGGCCAAGTGCAAGGTCCTGCGCCTAGGTCAGGGCAATCCTCAATGTGAATACAGGCTGGGGGATGAATTGATTGAGAGCCACTCTGCAGAGAAGAACTTGGTGATACTGGTGAATGAGAATACAGATATGGGCTGATACTGTGTCCTTGCAGTCCAGAAAGCCAATTGTATCCTGGGCTGTATAAAAAGAAGTGTAGCCAGCAGGTCAGGGGAGGTGATTCTGACCCCCTACTCCACTCTGGTGAGACCCCACTTGGAGTGCTGCATCCAGCTCTGGAATCCTCAGTAAAGGAAAGACATGGACCTGTTGGAGCAGATCCAGAGGAGAGCCACAAAAATAATCAGAAGGCTGGAACACCTCTCCTACGAAGAAAGGTTGAGGGAGTTAGGGTTGTTCAATCTGGAGAAGAGAAGGCTCCAGGAAGACCTTATTGTGGCCTTTCAATACTTAAAGGGGGCTTATAAGAAAGACAGAGAGAGACTTTTTACCAAGGCTTATAGTGGCAGGACAAAGGGCAACTGTTTTAAACTGAAAGAGAATCAGTTTAGATCAGGTGTAAGGAAGAAATATTTTACGAGGGTCGTGAGACACTGGAACAGGTTGCCCAGAGAAGTTGTGGATACCCCGTCACTGGAAGTGTTCAAGACCAAGTTGGATGGGTCTTTGAGCAGCCTGATGTAGTGAAAGATGTCCCTGCTCATGGCAGGGGGGCTTGAACTAGATGATCTTTGAAGGTCCCTTCCAACCCAAACCATTCTGTGATTCTATGATTCCATGATTCTATGATTCGATCATTTTAAGACTTGGTTAACTTATTTTCTTTATTCCTCATTAACCCAGCATTTATTTGTCCCTTAGAGAGCAAAAGAGTTACTAGGAATCATGTCAGAAAGCAGAGGTCTCAAACTATCCCCCTTTTCTGGGATGAAGGAGGCAGAATCCCACCAACATGAAATGTCTGAGGATGATGTGCAAATTGCTCTTTCTTCAAAAAAGGGCAACCAGTTCAGACATCCAGTTTCACTCTGATGTCTAACGAAGAAACGCATCCATTGCTTGTGGTCTTTAAAGAAAGATACCTAACCATTTCAGACAGATTTACTCCATCTTCTCTAAACAGAGCCTTAGAAATGCATTTAATCCTTAAAACAGGAACACATCTTTCCCTTTCTCATAATGTATTTACTCATTTTCTGGTTCACTTCCTTTACATCTGATTGATATTTGCTTGCCAGAAGATTCCTCCTGGAAGCACGTCCAACAAGATTAAGAAAACAGCAGGGGAAAGTGCTGAGATCTGGCAGATGGCCTTTAGGTTAATGATTAGATATTTCTTTGCAGAGGTCATTGTCCCTCAAGTGAGCAATGATCACCTACGGAGAATGATAGCAAGGCACTGAGTGAATCTGGAATATGTCAGGAATATGACTCCAACAGCATGCCACCAAACCCCATTTTTGCCTGGCTCACATGCAGAAAGCTGAGCAAGGTATGTGAGCCTACCTGAGATTCCCTCATGCATGATGTCCTTATTTCTGTGGCCAGTGAACCCAGGTTTCCAGAAACAGAATCCTTTCTCTTTATCCTGCAACAGAGCAGATAACAACACACAAGACTAAATTTTTGCCTTGATATATGATTCTTCTGAAATAATTGAACGCAGGATTGCTAGAGCCAACTAAGTTGGTTTTCATCCATTTTAATTTCTAACATTGTGGCAGATGTAGCCATTCATATTGTGTATCTGGAGTCCTGTAAATGTAAACAAAAAGTTTTACCTTCATTCTGCAATCCATTTTAACTCTAATGTAAACTTAAACCTGATTATAAATTACCTGTTTCCATGGGGAATGCTGTACTAAATATTAACAAAAATGCAGTTACTGCTTTTAGTACCTGTCATGGTCAAAGATGCAGGATAGTTTTTCAACCACAATCAAACTGAGGTTTTGGGTTTGTTTGGTTTTTAATGGCATGAAATCAAGATACCTATCCCTTGTGAGAGACCTAACCTTGTCTTGTAGATTTCAGATTTTCCCCTCTGTTTCTTCTAGTCCCCTTGGAAACAGTAATGTTTCTTTTTTGTAAGATTTGCTATCAACTTACCTTCCTTATAGTTTATAAATGAAGAAATTATATCCAATTCATTCATTGGCTGATGAAAGTTCTGCTGTATTGTATGAGAATATT
>VYZV01014247.1:124667-189017 GCA_013401275.1 Pandion haliaetus | reverse complement strand
AACCTAAATGATTCTATTCTATGATTCTATACCCAGTGGTGTAATTTCCATATTCCTTTCAAATCAAGCAGTGACTTAGATCCCCAGGGTTGAATTTGCAGGAGAAAGCTCATGGAAAATTTTAGATTCTTGCCCATAAGTAAAACAACAGACTTGTTTAGGGAAGGAGGGTGGGAACCAGGTAAGCATGCCCAAAGCAATGAGTGATAAAGAGAATATGCAGAGACAAATATTTTGAGCTTCTCAAACAGGAAAAACAGAGGAAAGTCTGAAGGGAAATGATACATTTAAAATTAGGAGGCGTTCTAGTGTGCCATTTAAATTATTTCCACATGATATATATTGCACTGAAGTGATATTCTCTGAAGTGATACAGTAAGTCAGAAATTGTATGTTTTGTTCCATCTGCCATACAGAAACTACGAAACAACAGTATTTGTCCAGATCTCAGCCTCTGTTTGTTGTCATGTGGAATCAGGGTCCATTATCAAAAGTGATGCAGAGAGATCAAAACACTGAAAGGATGCAAAATCGGTGCCTTCTAAACCACAATCATTAAAGACAGTGCGGTGCTGGGCCAGAGTCACAGCCCCTCTCTCTGGAATAATCCCTTTCCACCCTTTGGGGCCAAGGACCCAGATTTCTGTGGGGGATGGGAAGACCTGGCTGAGTGTGGCCCCCCTCAACTAGAGCCAGTCTCTCGTCCCCCCTCTGCCCTAACTGCACAAGTATCTCCACAGAACAAGCACCACACCTTTGGTGCAAAAGGTGAATATACGATAGGAAAAGAACAGGGGAGATCAAGGACATATCTAACACTGAGTCCCCTAGTGACTTGTGCAGATCTCTCAGCAAGACTGAGATTTTGAGACCCATCTAGTGCTTAATCCTCAAAACAGTGTCCCTCTAAGTACTGATGTCTGTGCTGTTGCTTGATACGTGACAACAGCTTGCATCACCAGTACGGTCAAACATCCACTGCTACACAGAGCCTGGGAAGCCAGGGATTGCAAGCACTGTGGCTGCATGCCTGCCGGTCTCTGGGTCCTCAGGCAGCAGGACATGGACTGGTCCTTTCCCAAGGATGTATGCCAAAACGTCAAATGTGCCCTCTACAGCTAGTGAAGTCCAGGCTCCTGAGCTGTCCACCAGACCAGTGAATGAAGGATTGTCCTGGTTTCAGCTGGGACAGAGTTAATTTTCTTCTTAGCAGCTGGTACAGTGCTGTATTTTGGATTTAGTATGAGAATAATGTTGATAACACACTGATGTTTTAGTGGTTGCTAAGTAGTTCTTACCCTAAGTCAAGGATTTTTCAGTTTCCTATGCTCTGCAGGCAAGGAGGTGCACAAGAAGCTGGGAGGGAGCATGGCCAGGACAGCTAACCCAAACTGGCCAAAGGGATATTCCATACCATAGAACATCATGCTCAGTATTTAACTGGGGGGATTCGGCCAGGAGGGGTCGATCACTGCTCAGGGACTGGCTGGGCATAGGTCAACAGGTAGTGAGCAATTGCATTGTGCATCACTTGTCTTTCTTGGGTTTTATCTCCCTCACTCTTTTTGTTATCTTGCTTTTCATTACAATTATTATTATTATATTTTATTTTATTTCAACTATTAAACTGCTCTTATCTCAACCCCCAGGGGAGGGAGAAGTGAGCAAGCAGCTGCGGGGTGCTTAGTCGCTGGCTGGGGTTAAACGCCATCAAAGAACTTCCAGTAAACATTCAGTGAATCAGCACTTCCCAGAAAAATCAACAGTTTTCTTTCTTCTTCACTCAAATTAAGTGCACGGTCTCTGGCCTTTTGGATTAACAATTGGTAGCAGAAGAACGTTTGTGTGAGCCGTTGATCAAAGACCCCTCAGGTTTCCCATGAACAATCCTGAGGGAAACACAGTCCTGGGAGATATAGCTGTGCTCCTGACAGAGGAAGGGCATCTGTCCATGCTGATTGCAGTGCAAAGCAAAGCTGGACAGCTGGAAATCTGTGATACAGATCTACGTCATGGCATGATCTTATCTGCTCTCCTGTTAATCCTTCCAGCCATGGTCTTGTTTTGGAGCTGAGGTGGGAAGACTTTAACAGGCATGCAGCTGCTGCAACATCTCTGAGTAATAAAAGCTGCAATTTTACATGTCCCAGGCAGAGCATCTGGACACAACAGAGGTTTCTCTGAAGAATCTTAGGAAAGGAGGAAGCACAGTATGATAGAAGTGATAATTCTTGTAATGGGGTCATTACTGTAGCAAGATTACAAAAGCCTTTAAACCTAGCTGAAGTAGGAAGACAGACCATGGTGTTTGCCTGTAGCCCTGCATGTTCTGCGTTTGTGCTGGGGCCCTGCCATCTGGGAAGAGATGTGCCAGAAGATGCAGGGCTGGCCACGGTCCATTCTCCCTCAGTACAAGGGTTCCCAGGCTCACAGCACAGCCTGGGGTAAGAGAAGGGCGAATTGCTACTGCCTGACACAAAGCTGACTTGCCAGCAGCAGGCAGCTGTCACCTTCTTCTTTATGGGTATGGAAACATCAGGAGACCAGAAAGGTCCCCAACCTTTGGTGTGATTCATTCCCAGCATGGAGGCACCACCTTGCCTTGGCTTGGAAGCATCAGATCAAAAGACTCAGAACTATGCTGAAGTTTCCAGGTATTGTTTTTGCATATGTGGCAAATCCAGGCAGCCACAGCCGTGTTAGTGAGTTACCTCAGACAGGGAAAGTTTGAGTGTGTTTAACAGACACCAAGACTTGTAAAATAACCGGTATTGGACCTGGTCCATGGACTGACAAGGAGGTGAATTTCCCAGGCCTGCTCAGGCATGACGGACAGCATGCAAGCAAGGAGGTGCTCCACCACCATCAGGGCTCTGGGGAAACACTGTGACGGTGGCACTGACCTCATCCATCCCAGGTGTCTCCGAGAGACATTGGCAGCAGTGTTGGCAGGACACGCACAGGGGGGCTCAGGCCCCTTTCAACATTTGCAAGGGGATGCTTTGTTGCCCTTCTGAATTTCAGTTAACTTTGGTCTGGACCTCACAAGGCACTATTCAGCCATGTTTACATAGTTCTCCCTGAGATGTCAACATCTTCTCTGATATTTCCACTGTTATTAGCCTTCTGAAGCACTGAGTTCTCCCACTATTTGTCACAAATGTCTGCAGAGTTTCAAGGAAATTGAAGAGTGTTAAGCCATGACTGCTGGAAACAATACTTGCTTAACTGAACTCAATTGCAACATCTTCCAGGAGATCAGAACAAACCAAACCAAAGCAGCATGTAATGTTTTCTGCTTTTCTAGCGCTGACGATGAAAAGAGAGCTCCCACTGCAAAAGCTAAAGAAAAGCCCTGGCATCTTAAGGTCAAGACTCTGACATGCTGCAGGTGATTAAAGAATGCAAAAACATGGTATTTTCAGAATAACATTTTTAAAATCCTTAGGGAACCTGCATGCTTAACTCCTTCCTGTGTCCCTTGAAAATCCCAAGCACACTATTTCCAACTTACCCTTTGCTGCACCAGCCTGCTCCCAATAAACTGCCAGCTCGCAGCATCAGGACTGCTGCTGGGGAATAAGCTGTCCTCCCAAGCAGGTCCATGCTCCGTGCACAGCTGAGCTGATTTCACAGAGCCACATATTCACACCATGTTACTCTTGTGGTGACAGCAAGAATGTTGCATGAGGAGCCATTGGTAACTGGTGGCTGGGGGGAAATGCCAGGCAGGGTACCAGGATCTGAGCAGTATGCCTGGGATGGCAGTCTGGGGTGGCATAGCAAGTATTAGTACCTCTTATCACAAACGTATGGCATGGCTTATAGAGTCACAGGTAGGGCTTCCTGTGTCTTCGGCACTGGAATAATTATAGGGGAAAGACTGGAGTTTGGTTAATTGACACTGGGATTCAGAGCAGGCAGGGTGGAACTGTGGAACTTGCTCAAAGCTGCTGTTCCCTGACACTAAAAATGCAGCAACTCTAAAGAGCTTCGAGACTTCATTTTGATTTTGCTAAATGTTTGTATCAAAATAAGGATGGAAACAGAAGACATCTTTTAGCAATGCCTACAACTTCATATAACCCATTTGTTAAAGGGTCCTTGCACATCCTTCCAGGGAAATTTCCTGCAGCCCAGCACCAGAAATGATTTGTGGACAAGAGCTATAATATGAATAAGGGCTTACAGACGAGGATGGGTGCCAGCCACGCTTGTGGCCAGTGCTCTCACAGCAGCTGTACCTTGTCCCAGTCTGCAGGAAGGAAAGATGAGAAGTAACTGCAACAGCTGTAAGAAGCAGCTGTAAGGAGTCAAGAATTGCAAAACCTCCAAAACAGAACTGCTCGCTTCCTGAATGCATCTGCCAGGCAATCAGCACGGAAAGGGGAACCTGGCTGCAGAGGAGAGACCTGGCAAACTCGGAAATGCTGCAAAGAGGGAGAGGAGCTGAAGCTGGGACACAGCCATCCTTGCCATAATTGTCTCTGCATGCTGCTAGGGGCTTGGATGAGGAAGAATAACATAGCCTGAAAGACTTCACAGTCAAGGAGTGTGTTAGTCTGGCCAGGATTGATCTGAGTTTTACTGGACTGGTCGAACACGATTGAAATGTGGGAAACATGGTGCCCTCACAGTTACCCACAGCCAAGGGATGTGTCATTACAGAGAGAGAGGTATGGCAGTAGGTGCAACTCGGCCATCCATCAGCTCTAGGGCTAAGAGAAAGCTGATGGACCTGGATGCTCTGCAGACTAAGGAAAATTTAATTTAGTCATCTTCTATATGTGAAATAATGACTTCCTCAGCCCTGCAGGACAGGCTGGATGTTACAGCAGTTTTGGTCTGAACCAGGAGAAGTTGCTAGCAAGAGGAAACTGCTAGGAAAAGGCTGAATAAAACCATCCCCACAACTAAAACACAGGTCAGGCATTTTAAGGCAGTGGCTTTCCAGCTGAGCTATGAAATATTTGAAATGTTAATGGCAAGGATATTGCTCAGTGCCCTCTCTATTTGTCACACCTAGCCAGTGCCATTTGCCTGCAGACAGGTGACCAAGCACAGAGGCCCTCTAGCTGAGTGCACATCCCAAGGGAAGAGCAGACCATCCTCAGACACTGTCTCAAAGATGTCCCCTCTACTTAGGTGAAAAGAAAATAGAAAAGCAAACTTTGTAGTAACCAGCAATACAAACCCTGTTGGTTTTCAACAGTCACCTGATAACATCCAGGCAGAACAACACTATGCATGGGGATAAAGTTACAAACAATTTGGTTTTCACGCATGTGTGAGTGACCCTCTAGACAAACAGATACCTTCTGTGGGGAGGAAAGGAGCAGAAGTGAACGTTGTGGTTGTTTCTTGGGGATCGAATTGCACTGTATTGATTGAATCATTTTTATCTGAAATCACATTACAACCTTTTCCTTCAGAGCTTCATTATGGCACAGAGGAATTGAACAACAGCAGCTCTCATTCCCTGGCACATCCCCCAGAAAAAAGGTGCACACACAAGGGAGACCCTCACAGCTCAAAGGACTGCAAAAGGGCAGAGAAATCAGAGGCCCAGCTGAGCAGCTGAAGCAGCACTGGCAACGTGGCCCTGGCAGAGAGAGGGAGTTCTGGGGCTGAGGGAGACTGGCAACAGTGAGCCAAGAAGCTATTAGCCCTTCTTTGGCTCCTCATAGGCTCAGAAAATCAGATTTTGATGAACAATCACCTATTTCTCCTTTTAGAAGGGGGCTGACTGTGCAGGCAGAGGAGGACACTCATCACCCTACCTGCTCCAGCTGTACCCACTGCTGCTGTGATCACCTTCACTTCTCTTGTCCTGGCACCATCCAGGTTCAGGAACCTGCACACAGTTTCCAGTCAAACACTACAGGGAGAGCCACTGAAGTACTCTGGATCATATAAATCCTGGAGCCCTTTATCTATCTCTCCCTATTCACAGTCATTTGTGATGCTCCAGTCAACCTTAGCTCAGTGTGGGGCACATCCCTCTCAGTTGGTATAATACTTTATTTCATTTCTTCACTGATTTAACACCAGCACATATCTCTGAAATAACTCAGGGAGCCAAAGAAAAGCAGGGGGCTGCTGCAACTCTTTCTTCTGCTCATCTCAGCTCATAAATTAGCTGTAATAATATTTTAGTTATAAAAAAAATGAAAATATACCTTTGCCATTGATCTCAGTACTATTTTGCTGAGCAACGAACCTACTGCCTGCCACTGAGCAAAAAGGAAAAAGCAATTATAAGAGATGCCTGAATGAATCTCCCAATCCATCAATATTTCTGATGATGATAAATTTTCTTGGTAAAGGCAAAGTTCCAAGCCTGAGAAAAAGGAACCCAAGGCCATTAATACCAATAGAAATCAGACCACCAGACTCATGCAAGGGAAGGTGTATTCAGGAGCAGGGAAGGAGCAGAAGTGAAGAGGCTGGAAGAGAAGCTCCATAGGTCTGTAGAAGTAACCAAAAGAAAGCATAGGAAGGAAGGAGGAAACTGTGTTCAAGGGAAGCATTTAGTAGGGCACTCCTCTGGGGATCAGCCACACATCAGGCACCTGAAAAGGAACTGAGTTAATAAAGAGAAGCTGTCAGAGTTTGAAAATTAGCCCTTCTTTGGGTCAGTAACTGGCACACAAAGGGTAGGTCTTTCATTAAAGGCTCTAGGGCCAGGTAACTGCTAGTCCAGCCCAGCAGCAGTGTGGGACCATGCTGGAGCCCAGACTCTGAGATGTTCCTACCCTTTGGGAAAGAGAGCAAATAAAGCCAAGCTGTGCGATGTAGGTTCACTCTTAATTTCATGCAGCTCACAACAGTGAGCACAGGAGATGACTTCAGATCTCACTCGTCTGGCATGTCAGACCATCACTCTTATGGTGTGATTCCCCTGGTCTGGTTCCTTGCTGCATGTTTTTTGCTGTTGTTTCTCTGAGTTTTCCCATTAATACCAAGTGAAAACCTGTCCCGTGGCATGCAGTCCTTGCTCATCATATCTTCTTGGGATGTGCCACAGAGAAACAGGTTAAACTGTAACAAGAAAGAGGTATGAGATGGGCATTAGAAAATGTCCTGGTGGTAAGAATGGGGACATGCTGGTACTGATTGTTAGGGCAGGGTGGAGTGCCCTCCAGGCAGGCTTCGAGCGAGGATTTACAAGCTTCCTTCAGGAATACATTGGTTTATCGAACCTGCCTGAAGAAGGGGTAGCTGCATTTCCAAACCCATTTTCTGTGATTTTCTGACCACTACGGGTTGATTCTGAGCACCTGGGTTCAGGCAAACTCTACCCTGCCTCTTACCCTTGCTAGAGGAAGCAGACAGGGGGGAATCCCCTCACGCAGGCTTGCTCTAGCTCAAGTCTTTTTGCTTTCCCCTGCAGAGAAGCTCTCACAGCTCCTCCCTCCCTAGGAAGACTCCAAAAACTGACAGGAGACAGAAGGGACATGGTGGGGACGGTGGAAGTATTTTCTCATAAACACCCCACCACTGGCTCCTCCAGGAAAACCTTACCTGTAGGATCTAACTGGAGGTGTCTAGCAGCTGTGCTCCTGCTTACCAGAAGAGCAGAATGGACAAGCACAGTGTGGTTTGATGCTCCATGGCCCTTTGCATGGTTCATTCCAATCCTGCGGCTGACTGGGAGGTGGATGGCTTTTTTCTGAAGGACCTCAACAAGTGTGAGTTAGCTCTTGAAGATGACCTACATTGGAGACAACTCTGGGTCTCTGCCCTAAATTACTTCTGTATAGCCGCTGATGAACACCCAGCTCCTTTCCAAGTTCCTCCTGGTTCTGCTGTGTTAGCCTGCAGAGCAAGTTGGGTTTTCTCTGCTCTGTTGGCAGTGGGATGAGCACCATTAAGAATTTTAGACAAACTAGGGTTTGAGAAGTCCAGTGCATGGTGCTTCCTGCAAATATGGTGCAGATACACAGTGATTTCACAGCACAGAAGTGCAAAAATTTTGCAAAATGTAGCAGGAGACTGTAGCAAAATTTGAGAGAGTTTTGTTTGAAGCTGACTGAAGGCTGTGTGTATGTTTGTTACTAAGAAGCAATTAAGATGGTTTCTCAGATCTAATTGTACCAAGGAAAAGAGGATCCATTTCCTCTTCCTATTTTCCTCGCTGACAAAGCCACTTCGGTGACCTGAACACTGCTCTGCTCCCTGCCTTGCAAGGTTGACACTGGACACAGGCTTGGACGGACACTGACACCTGCAACCTCCACCTCCAAACTGAATCCACTCCACCCACTCCAGCAAACAGCTCTTTCCCTCCAGTCCCTGATGGCAGCAGGAGCATCGGGTCACCGCTGTCCCTGCAGCAGCAGCTGGACTGTGCCTGGGCAGGGTGGCTGCACCATGCCAGGATGCCCTCCTTCCCCTGCCCCTCCACGAGCCAGTGCTGGAAGTTTAGCCAGAATTACAAAAATCCGAGAGAAATCTCTGGTTTTGCACCTGACTGTACTTTATTTTGCAGGTGCAGGGATCCAGCTTTATATTGCGGCGCTGGGAAACAACTGTATTTGTGACTCACTTAATTTATTTTTTCCATCTGTTGTAAAATTAAGGTCAAATCCATTATAAATTTTTTTTCTTTGTAAACACAGAATAGAAAATTTGGGGGGAGGGTGTCAAATTGAATGTTCTCCTACTAATTAAATTTTTACCTTTTTTAAAAAAATCAAAAGGTATCTAAATTTAATATTGAAACCTCATTTTGAAATGTAATATTGAAACATTTTATACTGAAAAATGTTGAAAGGTAGCACTTTGGTTTCAAAAGAAAAAAATCAATGCAGAATTTGACAGATTGTTTTGTTTGACCTAAATTTGAAATTTCAATGGATAAGCTATTCATAAAAAAATCTTGCCCAGTTCTAATTAGTTCTAAGTATTACCATCAGTCAGTGAAATAATTTCTGTCTTGAGCTTTGAACAAAATGAAAAAGTGGAATAACCACTAATGCAAACAACTTTAAACAGTCTGACAGAAGTCTCCTTGCCAGGATGTCACAGTTTCATTAATTCTCCATCAGTTTTCGCATTCCCAGAGTAAAAGAGAAGGCTGCTACAACAGTCAAGGACAACACAATTTTTTAAGAGCCGTTTCAGACCTGATAAAAAAGCAAGAAAGGGAACAAGTCCTTAGGCTTTCCCTTGTGTTGGCTTTTTAACGGCCTTAGAAGTGCTGATGGAATTAGAAAACCACCAATGAACATTAAGAAAATTAAAGGAAAAGCCCAGCATTTTAACAAACTGCTTACATATACATGTGCAATCTCACATAGATCTCAAAAGATAGTGCGACTGGAAATGTCACAGCTGACTTGGGTGAACTGGCTCTGCTGCAGATTCAGGGTACCTGCCTAGACAAGGTCTCTGCACTGTGGTTCCAAAAATGCTGTACCCGTTGGTGCCTGCCTGGGTACCACAGGCATTTTACCCAGGGAGGGATGGGAACAGGAAGCAGGCTGAAAGAAAGCCCCTAGCCACAGAGCCTCTGGGCAAGCGTTGTGCTGCTCTCGCTTTGGCATTGGTCGTCAGCTGAAAAGTAGTCACAAGAGCTAGGGTGGATGCTCTCTTTAATCAGACTTAAGCTGCTTTAGTTTAAGTAAATTTAATTAAACTTCAGCTAAATTAATCAAAACCAAGCAAGGCATATGCCAGTTTGAAACAGGAGGGGGAACTGACTCCATTGAAGCAGCTGGAAATTTCAATTGTCTGGAAAAGTTTGGAGCACCTGTTCAGGTGGCTGTAGGGGCTGCTCAACAAACTCATCTAAAGAAAACAAATGCAAGTTCAGGAGGGACACGCTGAGCGGGGCATCATGAGAAGGCAGTACCAACTCCTGAGAGAAATCCCATACTAGACAGGCAGGACAACCACAAGGTGCTCCTGAGGGGCAAGGAAGAGATGTTCCTTACCAAAGTGAGGCTTTCCAGTTTGCATCCTCTCTCCAAACTAATTAATTGGGACACAGATATACTATGGTAGCTATATGGGGCTATTATTTCCCACAGTACTTTGCACTGGTGTATCTGGTGCTTGCTCCTGGCTTATGTGAGATGAAGTTATTTAGATCAGACCTCTGCCAGTCGCAAAAGTCCCTCTGTGTTTCTTCCAAGCCATTGCCAAGTCTTCCTGCAGTTGCTCAAGACAAGACAGCAACAGAAGCCCGCCAATCTTTGCATCTGCTCAGCCTCCTGCAGGGAGGATGATCTTAGGTTAAAGACTGATCCTTATAGACAGGACATCTGGGAACAGGTAGGCAATGAACCAGTTCAGATTTCCTCCAAGGAAGAGCAGTGAGGATGGCTGGGAATCAAAGACATGAATTGCATGCAACCCTGTAAACATTTAGGTTCATTCCTCAAATGCCAGAAAATGCATGAACCCATCCCATCCACATTGCAGACTGTTGAGGAGATGTGTGCAGACAGGGGGAATGTGTTCAGGTGAAATAGGTCTGAATTTATATCAGTTTTACTCACTGCAAACATGCCAGGGGCAGCTGTTTGGCCTATTCTTGTGCAGGAAAAATGAAGGAAACCCCCAGGGCTCCTTGCCAACCATTCACAAACTATTCAGTTTGATTTTTTCAAAGTGTTTCCCTGAATGACCCTTTGGGGAACTTAGCCTTATTACCTTAAATAAGCAATATCATGTCATAAAGGAGGAGAATAACCTCAGCTAACTGCCACCTACTTGTGTGAGAGTAAATCTTTGTCCTTGATGGTTAAAACTTCCATATTGTTATTAGCAATGGTATCTCTCTAGTCTTGACAGTCCTAGCACTAACATTAGCTTTCCAGCATGTCAGCAAAGTAGGTAGACACCTCTCNTTTTTTTTTTTTTTTTTTTTTTAAATAATCCATTATTTGCTCAGCTGTCCAGTTCCCTGGTGGAAGAAAACCTTTTCTGTTTCTGCTTTCACAATCAAAACAGTCTGGCTCACCGTCCTGTTTAAACAGTAAAAATGTAAAAGGAAACCAGAATGTGGAGTGCAAAGTCCAGCCTGCGGACACCAAACACCTGAAACACTGACCTGAGATGCTGAGAAAATCTGCTTCACACCTTGTTCTTGTTCAAGCTGGCAAATCCAGACACTGAGCTTAAAAGTGAAAGAATCGGCGCTCACACTTGGTTTTGTGTGTGAGAAGGAAAAACAAAACAGTTAACTGTACCGACCGTGCAGTGGCTTTAGGAGCTCACACTCCAGCACCTGCTGCCGTGTGAATAGTCTCCACATCTGCACCCATCCTCACCCCAGAGCAAGAAACCACCATGCAAAGATCTCCCAAGCCTGACTGAAAGCCTCACTGGGTTTCCTGCCGTCGCTTCATTCACCACTGATTGAGTAGGAAGGTGGTGGGAAGCTCCATGAGAAGACAAATCTGCTCATTTACCAGCCTGGAGGGAGAAGTGGAGATTATCTCTGAAGAAACATCTTTGGAAACGAAAGTAAGGTGCTGAAGCGTTGGTTATAGAGATGGAGATCCAGTCCTGAAGAGCTTCACTGTGTCTACACACCACCAGGGGAAACCATGTAAGGAGACTGCAGTGGTATTTTTGTTCTCATTTAACTAATGGATTTATAGAAGCAGGGCTGGCTAAACTTTTTACTGTTGAGCTGAGGCTGGTTTGGCACCACTGCATACCCTCTGGAAGAAAAGCATCTGTGCAAAACAAGTGTGAAATGGTATCAAATCAGAGCTTTCCACTTCCACTGGTGGGAGTGTTTTGCATTCACTTTCTGCCAGTACCATTCGTGGCAGATGGGCAAAGTGCTGAAGTCAGGCTTAATTTCACTTTGGGATCAGTAAGTCACCTCTAAATCTGTCTAGATCTCAGCTAGCCTGTTCCCAACGGAGACCTGGTATTTGTGTAGTGTGTATGGCTGTATGAATAAGTGTTTCGGCTCCCTGAATGACTGAAACCATGTAAAAAAGCTACACTGAAATAGATGAGAGAATAGTTACTCGTGCTAATATTTGTAAAGTGTTTCCAGTCTGCAGGAGCCACAGCTGTACTGCAGGAATCCATATGCCCTATCACAGGAAACTTGTGTTTTCATTTCTGACAAGGCAGGTAGAGTTTGTGCAGTTCAAGATTATTGCATGTTCTTTCTAAACATGGAAAGGAGACTGGCGTGGGACCTGAGAAATTCACTTGGTGTTATTCTGCGCAAAAAAATGTATTTCAAGGGAAGGTATTAGCAAACTTTCCCTCCACCCTCCTGTTCTACAGCTTGGGCATAGCAAAGTGTGAGCTATTCAGTGGACCTATTTGAGGGGGGTTTCTTCCCTTTGGAAGAAAACTGAAACATATATTTCTATGTATTCTAGAGAAACAGAGCACCCAGTAGGTGGAAACAAAGAGAGATGTCTTTCCTTGGAGATATATAGGTATATCCCAGTAAATGGAAACAATAAGAATAGGGAATCTTGTGAAAGCTGGACAATGCAGCTTAGGGCTTTGTAGTTTTATACTTTGCTTACACTGCAAATTGCACTTCCAAATGCCTGTTTCCACTCAATAGCTAAGATCTCCTTTACCCATCTGAGATAGTTGCGTCTATTGGGGATCAACCTCGATGGCTTTCCATGTGCCAGCTGGCAAGGAGGATCAACTGTAGGACGGCAAATCCTTGACATGAAACATCACCAGAACCATCCTGAGACAGGCAGGGAAAGCTTTGTCAGGGGCACCCACAGCTGCTTTTTTGAAGCTACCACTCTCTGTGTGCACAACTGCCTGCACAGAGCAGCCACACCAGCAGCTTTGTTTTCAGTTGCCAGGACTGCACAGAGGTTACCAACAACTGTACTTCTCAGAGTCACTTTGAGGTTGTTTTTACAAAGAAAAGAAAAAACAAACCAGCTTCGCTGGGAACAGGCACAGAGAGATGTGTCAGTGTGGGAGACCAAGCCAAACCCAGCAGAGGAGGCAGCACTGGCAACCATGCAGCTCTCCCCAGGACTGGGCTTGTCCCATCACCTTGCAATCGAGGGCGATACCAGCAAACAGCCTTGGTCTTGTTCTCCAGGCTGGGAGAGGCTCTGGCCTCAGTGCCTTCTGCCCAGGGTCTGCAGAGATCAACTAACAGCAGGGCTTACAGAAGATGGGGAAGCAGAAATGGTTAAAATATGGGATGAAAATGCAGGTAGGGCTGCTTGGCTAAAGCCAGCGACACAGGGCTTTACAGCTGAAGGGGAGGGTGAGAAGGGGAACAGTCACAAAAGGTTTAGCCAAAGTTCAGAGTAATGAAGCTGATTGTTGGGCTGGGAGCTTTATCCCAGCACAACCCCAGTTCCCTTTCAGACAGCCACCACAGAGGTAGCACAGGAACATAACTAGTGACTTTGGAGCTGTAGAGCAAGAAAGTAGCATCTTGCCCTCAAGCAGGTCCACCAGCATGTGGAGGAGTGTGTCCCCAGTTCAGTCTAGCACAGAGAATGGAAGACGCTTGCAGAGACATAGCTGAGAAGGAGCAGATGGGGGAAAGAAACCAAGAGAACTACGGCTTTGATTCTGCTTCTGTTGGTATTGGTGTAAATCAGGAGCAGGCCCATGGTGCAAGAGCAGCAGAAGACCAACAAGCTCTGAATTATGATGGAGATCTCAAAAAAAAAAAACAAAAAAAAAGTAAAAAAAAGAAAGAAAAATTCAAGAACTTAATAAAAAGTTTTGAGACTTATTAGGATGGGCTTTTTAGTTTTGCATCCTGCTACGTGGTACCACCTGGACAATCACAGCAAAAGAGGCAGTGGTTGACAGGGATGCTCACTGAAGCAGCAAACACCCAAGCTAGTCACTGACAGATCTGGTTACAAACCATCAAAGTCAGCAGAAGACCAAACCAGCCTTGTTGCTGCCCACAAACAGCATCCCAACTGACATTTCACTGCCTGCAGCATCTGGGCATCTCAGCTCCAAAATTAAACCTTCCTTAGCAGATGTTTGTGAAGTGGGGCACAGCCATTTGGCTTAAGAGTGTTCCAAGTCAAGTGAACGGTGGGTGCATCTTGTAATGGAAAGGATATTTCTCTAATTGAGAGAGTTTCCTGGCTCTGACGTAACTGGGAGAATTATTTCTCAATGTGTCAGCTTTACTGTCAAGCCACAGCCACATGCTCACTGTAAAGGCTCAAACTTGTCTTGCTTACGCCATAAGCATGACAGTTATTTATAGCTGGCATTTACACAGCTGCCACTACCAGAGCACCTGAGACCTTCCCAATTTGAGGGTGTTCCTACATCCTCCATTGGGGATGCAGCCAAGGGATGGAGGGATGTGGGGGCTCGGTCTCAGCCCCTTGCCCAGACTGTGGCAAATTAGTTATTTCCATGCCAGCCACCTTAAATCCCAAATGACTGCCTTAGCCTTTCACCTCTATTTGCTGTGGCTAACGGTAGACAGAGGTGATGGGAAATGATGAAGTGCAACGTTTTGGGCACTTTGCATGTCCACCTGAGCAGCAGAATCCTCTAGAGTTTGCAAAATGAGTCTGGAAATTGCTCAATTACAAAATTTCTATTGCTTTCTACTTCCAGTCAGGCTAAAAATAAAATAAAACCTTGTGCCAGGCTCATTTCTGCTGCAACCACACTTGTCTCAACAGAGTTAAAAGGGGGTGAGCATAGGCCTTTACCGTGTTGTTTTTCTGTAGCACAACATCCAGTCACAGCCAGAACAGGGAAATGGAAACGAGCGGTGAGCCAGCCAGCCCCAGCACCGCTCCTCTATGCTCCTCACCGGCAGGTCTCAACGTCCCCAAAACTCACCCCATCTCCTCCCACCAACATCAAGGTGTCTGCAAGACAGCTATTAGCAATCTGTGTTTGAAAGACTTGAGGCAAAACCCAGTTCCGTCCCACTCCTGTAAGGTCCCAGCTTTGTGTTTACACAGGGGCCGGGTGCAGCTTAAGGAGGTTTGAAGCTGTCTTGGTTTTGCAGGGCTTTTTTGTACAGCCTTACCCTTCCCTGTCTTCTACAAAATTGGCATATTATTTTGGTTTTGTTTGCTTGGAGATGATTCATTTCTCCTGCAAGTCCCATGCAGCATGTGCTGCAATGGGGAAGAAACTCTGTTGTTTCACCAAAGGTGAGAGGCAGTGTTGACCAACCTGCCAGACAAATTGCATGTGTTTCTGCCCCCCTCTCCCTCCCCCCCACAGGGTTATGACTGTAGGTGTGACAGAGCTCATGCTATTCATGGTATTCCTGAACATCATGAGTGTGGTGCTAGGAGTCAGGAACATGCGATACCTGCCAAGATACAGGGCTTCTGGCTGGATCCTATTTTTCCAGGTATTTCTCCATTCCAATACAATGGTCTCCCCCACAGTGGTATTTTTTGCACCTGGGATACCTATCCCAGCAGCTTGCCTCAGCAGAGCTCAGAGGAAAGGGCAAAGCCTACAGCACAGGCCATTTTGCTGCAGCAGGTCCCACAGATAGTGATAGGAAGGGGACTTTCAACTCTGGTAACCCTAACTTCTGCTGGGAACAAAACACGAGCAGCACTGGGGAAGGCTGGCTGCCCCACATGGCAGCTGTGTACATTACAGAAGCCACAGAAGGCCCTTAAGTGTCTTCTAAGAGAGTTTCTGTTATGCTGAGAGCTGGCTGCATCACTGATGTAAGGAGAGAAGAGAACAGGGCCCTTGGGCGTTTTAGAAACCAGTGAGTCAAGTATCTTTGCAGAACTGCTCGGGTATGGCCATGAGCCAGGGCATGGCTTTTCATTGGGAGCATCCTGTGAACTTCTTCCTACCCCCACACTGCCTCCCCATCCTTCAAGGATGTATCCATACATTTAAGGGATAGAGAGCTATACTCAAATGCACACATTCATACACACAAAACCTTAAGAGTTACTTCAAAACAGATGCTTAGGAGCCCTCATGCTCTTGCTGCATGCAGTAGAAGCTGGTCCCATGAAGAAGCTGCTCCCCTCCAGCACTGTTTGGCATCCACAGCAGACCTCCATACTCACAGAAACATCTCTGAGCTCTGCAAAAGAGAAACCTCTCCCAACACATACATCTCCAGCCTGGTTTGGCCTGTTTTGTACCCAATCCTCTCCACCCACCACCAGGTGAGAAATGGGTTCAGCCAAGTGGAGAGGGTTTGGGGCTCCCTTTCCCAGCTGCTCTGTATCAGCACAGCTCTGCCCAGAGCCAGCTGATGGGACAGCTCAGGCAATTGCCTACGGGCCTCGCTGTGTTCCTGGAGGCTGTGTGCTGAGCCTTTCCCAGGGCCAAGGGCAAATGTCTAATGTGACTTAGTCCAGCAAAAGGAATCAGTTGTTCAAAATGGCAACCTATTGCTGTAAACCTTAAATAACTGTGACTTAAATCTTACTGGGCTTGGTGGAGGCACCTACCTTCCCTCTGCTTTTAAAATAAGGTGAAACCACCAATACTCTGGTATTGGGGCTCAGAGCTTCAGTCAAGAGGTTTAATTGTTTGTGTGGTCCCAAAGCCACAGTCAAGCTCAGAAATACGAGTAGTCCCCACCAGACTGAGTGTACCCCAGCTTCTATTATGGGTGTGGACTTTCTGCTCTAAGTTTAGACCAAACAAAAAGAGATGTACCTAAACAGAATTGGACTTTCACTCTAATGAGCATTTTGCTGAGAGGTTATTGCCCTGCACTGTGTGACAGGAGAGCAAGAACTGAGTCAATTAAGTGACAAGCAAATTCCTAACAAATAAATGGGAACAAGTCTACGTGGTCTGTGTTGTCAGCACATTGGAGGGGATATGGCTCAGCTTCCACTGCACAGATTTCATGAGAACTGATACTTTTTTAAACCCTCATCACATCTTGGATGAATAGAAAAGATTCTCCAATATCTTATGCTGTCTCTGACAGGCTGAATACGGAGCAGTGCATTGCCCTGGGACAGGAGGACCTGCAGGTCACCAGTAGAGAAAATATTGCATAAGGTTAGAATGACATGCAGATGCTGAAATTTCTCCAACTTTTACATATTTTTCTAACCAGTTCTGAGCTGGGGGAAAAAAAAGAAAAAAATCAATCATTTGAAACAATAGGCTGGAAAGCTTCCAAAATCAAAGCAGCTCAAGTCAGGCTCCTGCCTATGCTTTACTGAGAGCATTCTGCTGCCAGGATGATTTTTGCAGCCCGTTGGGAAGTACTTCCACCGGCCAGCTGGCAGCAGGGCTGAGGTCTCCATCCTTCCCCCAGCTGCAGAGACTGTGCCACTGCTTTCAGCGAGCGTGCTGTTGCTGCTTTGAGACTTGCTGACACGAACAGCAGAGAGTTCATGCGAGGCCCAGAATTTCTTGAACTTGGTCTCATATCCACTTCCCAGCAGACAGCTCTGTGCACATACACTGGGCAAGGCTTTATAGGTGGCACTGCGGGTATCAGTGCAAGGACACTTAATTTATGCATCCAAAATGATAGCGTCAGGACCTTGGGAGAGTCACATAATTGGATAGTTTCCAAGTCTGATGCCTCTTACTGTTTACCGCAAATGACTTCAGCAGCCACCCATTAAATCATTTCAGAAAACGCATGGAAATATTAAGCAACAGAAAAATTCCACCCCATCTTTCCATTCAGTCAGATATTCATATATAAACATATTTTTGGCAGAAAAAATCAAACAACAATGAGTTAAAACGTCATTTGTAGCTTTGCGGTCCTGGTAAAAGTCCCCCATCCCTTCTTCGGCTCTCTCGGTTGCAAGTTCACAGAGAACAGGTACAGGGGCCGAAGCTTAATCAGGAAATAAAAACTTAGGTAGAATGGAAATTCAACAAACAATGTATGATTGTTGTTCTGAGGTTAGGTTCATCGTTGAGCCTTGGGACTGCTTCCCAGCACATCATGCCATTGTGACCTTCAAGATAACCGCACGAGAAAGGGCTTTTCAGCACTCTGAATCCTGAAATGACTGACTCTGCTTACTCAGGCAGCATCCTCCTGGGCAAATTACTCACTTTGTCACTTGTTCTGGTTTCTTTGCTTTCTTGTTCTCTCTGCAGTGTGACACTGGAAGGCACCTCTGGGTCAGGCCCTGCCGTATCTTCATCACCATCATGCTGCTCTCTGCTCAAAGGGCATGTTAGTCACTTGGGTACAGAAAAGATTAAGCCCAAGACTCTGCAGGACAGTTTTGTGCATCCCAGCCAGTGTTTGCTCATACAGGGGATTTCTGTAAAGATGCTTTATTTTCCTGGCTATTCTTAGCAACTTGTAACATTTGTCCTTTCCCAGAAAACCACCTGATCAGAGAAATACCCACCAGCTTTGCAATAATTGTTAATAAATTTGTCTCACACTGTAAAGTATGAATCTCTGACATGGAAAAAGAAGACCAGGGTTTAGTGGCAGTGGAGTGGGGCCAAAGAGCAGAAATTAGTCTTTTACCAGACATCCCACCCAGCCCTCCCTTGGCATTGACCCAAAACCACCTAAAACCACCAGGACGCTGCAGGGAGGCTCCCCTGCCACAGCCTGAAGTGAACTCCCAGCTGTTGGGCACATCTGGATTTTGACACAGATGTTGCTCTCATGGTACTGGAAGCCCCAGAGCTTCAGGGCATGGACATCTGCTTGAGAGGGACAAAGAAGCCTCCTGCCACCGAGCTCCCTCACGGTGGGAGTCCCCAGTGCCATCCGTTGCTGTGGCACAGTCAGTGCTCTGCTGGCCCATCTCTAGAGCCCTTCCTCTTCTCCCAACACCTCCCTTCCACATGGCCACTGTTCAGCCCGGGGATGCTTCCAGCAGGCACATTTGTTCCAGGAAGGTGAGCAACAGTTCCCAATCAACCAACTGTGATGGCTTCATTAAATGATTGTTATCCCTTCAAAAACAGCAGACGTGAACCTTTTCTTTGGGTTCTTGTTTTCCCTCCTGTCACTGCTCTGCCATGACTGAGCCTTCTGCTGGAAGGGTTTCAAAAACATTGAAAAGCATTTTTGAATATGTATCCAAAAAGCTGTGTTCCCACAGGTGCCTCATGATAACCTCTTGGCAACATTACGTACAAACCTTTAGTGAATTTATGCTGCCCTTGAGCCAGAACTACAGTGAGAGTCCTGCAGCCCTCTATTTTCCTCTCGCTCAACTTCTAGGCTCTGAAAGGAATTGTCTGAATTCAACACTGAGCACAACAGATGTCCTGTCTCCCAAAACAGCATCTCTGAGGGAATGCATCCCCTGACAAGCTCTGCAGACCCCTCTCTACCAGCCCTCCCCACTCCCCTGCCTACGCAGGCCTGCCTGGAGGAAGCTCCTGCCCAACACCTGGGCAGGGGGGTGAGCTCGGCCCCCCCATGTTGGGGAAATACCTATTTCCTAATAGGTATTTCAGGTCCATCCCTAGTCCATGTTATCACCATGCTGGCACTAATATCACATCAAAACCTTATCAACCTGCACCGAACAGGTTAAATCTACCTTGAATCTTGACATTCCTCAAGTGTCTCTCATAGCCAAGGCTGCAGGGAGGGACCTGCACAAAATCTGCCTGTTCAAACTCAGCAGCACCCGTAAAAACCTTGTGCTCCCCTCCCTGTTTTACAGTAATACAGTTTTGCAAGTAGGGCTGGTCAGGATGGCCTAGTCAGTTTACTTCATCAGCCACAAGCTTTTCCTAATTTTGCTGAGATTTGGAACCACCCCAAGAAAGTTGGTATCTTTTTTTGTTTGGCTTTTGGTGCTGGCTCAGATTCTTTCATCAACCTTCTGCTTTAACATGAGCCAGAGTGTCTGAATGTTTGCACATGAGACACCTGAAAGGTTGATACACAAACAATTACTAATCTCAACTGCAAGACATAAATCACCCCTGTGTGCTTTGTTACTTGATAGTGGCAACTCTATTCATCAGCAGATCAATTATGCTAATAATGCTCATAAATAACTTTCCTGTTTACTATAATTAGATATTGGTGTGAATGTGACTTGTCTAACATGTTGATGTGCAAGTTCATTCATCCGGTGTGAAACTGAGTAGAGTTCTTAAACCTGATTTTTAACCTTTAACTAACCTTAGGGTAATTCCCTAATAATTCCACGTAAGAAAATTTTTTCATCCATTTGCCTTTATTGTTCTGCATCTGTTGTAAGTTTTGAGAAACTTTATGACTGCCCTTCCTTTCCTGTCCATTTTGGTCTTTTCCCCATCCCCAAATACTGCCACATCATGCAGGACCCACATGAATATCCAGGCACCGCTTGTTTTCCCCCAGGAAACCTGCTGTTTGAAAAGCACAGTTGGTCTAAAATACGACATCTCACTGAGGACCAGGACTGACCTCCTGCTTTCATCACTGATTTACTCTGTGCCCATAAACCGGTCACTCACTCTTGGTACACCATGCTTTACACACAGCTGTGAGAAGGAGATGATGTGTTTTCCTCACTTTGGTGATTCACATGTGATGAATCCTCTCGGGGCAGGGACCACTGCTTGCTGACAGGGCACCTCAGACTCATCCAACCCAGCCTGCAACCTACATGCCCACAATGGGGAACATGGTTGTCCACACTCCCTCCCAGTTCATAGGGTCTTTCACCACCTCCAGCGGGTGAACAGGGTTGCAGAAGACCCAACTCACTCCTCGCTCTGTCCTGCAACCCGGGAGAGCTGCAGTCCTGCCGTGGACTTCCCCGGTAAGTGCTAAGGGTTCAGGAAATGGGAAGGCAATCAGCCCAGACAAAGGAAAGACCCTATTAATAGCGTAGGCTGGCTAATTGAAGTTGATTGACTTGTGAGCAAACAGCACTGAGGAGAAGGCAGGCTGAGTTTTAATTTGAGTCAGCATCACCAAACCAGCCCATGGGAGATACAGTACCTGCAGCACGCAGAGCTGCGGGACCAGGACTCCAGTCGGTCAAGGGCACTGGTTACTCCCAAAAGACCTGGAGAAGTGGCAGTGCCTCCAGGCAAAAAGCTTTTCTGTGCTTGGAGTATATCCCAGCAGCTGTACATAGCAAAAAGAAGAAATAACACATCCTCCTTTTGGATTCTAAAGGTGTCAAACGGTCTGTTTGGAAGTGCTGGTCTCTCTCCTCACCCCTGCACTCAGTCATGAAATAAATACCACCAGCACCACCAGGCAGCCCTTGTGCTAAAATCTGAAGCTAACCCTCTGGGATGGAGGCAAGTCTCTGCTCTTAACTATACCCTTGCAGATATGCATCTGGCCACTTTGCTAAGAGTGTTTTTCAGCAGCATTTGTAAGGTGACTTGCAAAGGTTAATAGGATCTGCTGGCACCTATTGTATGACACCTTTGCACAGAGCTGACATGGCATTCTCCCAATGCACCAATGTCATTTCCCTGAATCCCCCCCCACACCTCCCATCTTTTCCTGAAGAGGCTGATTTTGTGCATACCCAGCTCCCCTGAATGAGCACTATAGATCTGTGTGGTGAAGGGCTGTTTCCCTTCTCCAGCCTCCTGACAGTGCAGCCTTATCAGCACCGTCTTATGGTAGTCCTGACCTGTAGAATCCACCCGGACATGAATGTGTTGGCAATGCTCAGTGCACTAACGATAAGGCTGATAATAAATACCTCATGGGCTAAACACACAGGAATGCATTTATCACCCATTTCCTACAGATAAGGACTGGAAACACAGATAAACCTGCGCTGCAAGTCCCATATGCATCACCCACCACCACACGCATGGCTTGCTCTGTTTGAGGAGTGACTCTGCATGGCAACTTTTACTTTTTTAAAAGCATCTGTATGACTCACTGAGAGCATCCCTGAGCATTATGCCCAGTGAAGCATCACCGATCCCTGGAGGCACATTTCTTTTCAAATCATCCAACAGGGCCAAGGCCTGAGGAAAAAAAGGTTTAAAATGATGGCTTTGCCCTTGGCATACTGAAAGATGGGTGCCTCATCTCTGATGCAGGGCATGCAGCCTGCTTACATGAGCATATCTGGAACAGACCTCTGCTCCTGCAGCACATGTTTTGCCTTCAGCCCTCTCCCCTGGCTGCGTTGTTAACCTGGCATTTCCGCCAAAGCACAAGAGCTATATGAAAGCTAGCTTGTTTGCTTTTCAACTTAATAAATAAATCTCATTTTGCAGATTGCTGTTTTGATTAGTGGAAGCTGCTGTTTGAACAGTAAGGTGCTTATCTGAAAATGTAAAGCTTTTGAATAAAATGTTCCAGAGTGGTGAGCTCAGATCCGGTAGCCTGGGCTATTTTTAAGTCTTTGTTTTATTTAATGCAGCTAAATTTTCACATTAGTCCAGAAACTCTGTGTTAGATCTGGGATATAAATAGAAATGAGTCTAACAGGCTGCAAAAATAAACTAGTTAGAGATGCCTGGTTCCAGCTATCTGTCTACAGCCCTCACTGTTGGCACCTGCACAAGCAACCAGGTGGGAGAAAGGACCCGAAAGTCACAGCTAACATGACCATCTGCTCTGCTGCTTAGCTTTGCTCACCGTAAACAATCCGGCTCTGATGAGGTCACCTGATTATATAAGGAAAAAATGTCTTACCCAGACCAAAAAGAGGCTTGGAAACTCATCCCCCACATAGCTTGGCACCCTCTTTGGGAAGAAAAGGCCCATGCTTACACCATTCTGCTCCATTTCTGCTGCAAGCTTCTTTGGTTTCCCAATATCCCCATGGGAGAGACGAGGCACCTCTGGGTGCTAAAACTCCCTGCCTCCCCCAAGTCAGGGATACAGAGAAAACGAAGGTGGGAGAAAATAAAATCCAAAAGCTAATGCCAACCATAGGGAAGAAAATATTAAATAAGCATGGGGCCAATGGCTACAAGAGAATTGCCAAATTTCATGAGCTTCTCAAAAGGCCTAGCTATTTCAGCAAGCATGGCTGCTCAGAGGGTTTGTTTCCCTTTTCCAAAATTAGAGTGAACAAGGATGCTGTCAGCTGGCAACCAGGGAAAAGTCTCCATGGGGATACATCCACCCAGCAGCTTTCTCAAAACAAGCTGTTTGCTGGAGTGCGTCATGGGAAACCACCACATCATGCATGCTCTGGAGACATCTCACTGACAGCTGCCAAGCACATCTGCAGCAGCCCTCACATGCGCTTCCCCAGAGCTCCCACTCTGCCCCACAAAGGTGCTTTCGGGTGGGTTTGTATCAACAGCGGTCGGGTGCTCCTGGGTCACCTCCTCCCACTACGCCAGGCTTCAGAGGTCTGGGGGATGAAAGCAGCTCTGCTCCCTGCAGAAGGCACGCAGTGTCCATCACTGGTTTGGTTTTACTCCTTCTGGAACAAAATATTTGTGCTTCCCAAGGACTGGCCTCTCCCTGTTCCTTCTTTGAACTGGCATCTCCCAGCCCAGCCACAATAAGCTTTTGGCAATGGGTTGCACAGAGAAGTAGTTAAAAAGGGGGTCACTGCCTTAAATGCTTTGCAGGTGGGATACAGTGGGGGAGGCAGCATGCATGCTTCTGTTTCAGAAACAGCAAATGGAGAAGAAATTGTAGCCATGTCCCTGCAATCACCACGGCCAGAATACCAAAGCCCCCAGCTCCCACACAGTCCCAAAACGCAGGTTTTGAGAGCAATTGGCTCCCAGTCATGCAGAAAGCCTGTGATAAAGCCTCGATGGAGCCCAAATTACCCAAACTCCTGTAGCCACAGGTCTCTGCACTCCCTGACATCAGCAGCTTCAGATCTGCAGATGGAAACGACACTGATCAGTTTTGTCTGCCTTTCAAGCATGTTGCAGTAGCTTCTTGCCACAGTAATTTGTAATACAGATTTTCAATACTATCTAGGAGTTAATGCAATCCTGTCTCTAGTGCCAATGGAAGTGATACAGCAGAGCTGCTGGAATGGATTAGGTACAGAGCTTTTTACCAACAGAAATATGGATGAATACAAATTTATGAAAACCTTCTATCTAGCAGCCTATCATAGGAAATGAATTCTAAAGCATCCTCCAGGAAAATACAGTGTTAGCAAAATTCATCAGAACAACATTTAATCTCCTTGGTGCTTTGTCATTTTTTTATCCCATTTCTTAATTTTTTTTGTTGGGTTCTTACAAAAGAAGAATAAGAACAATGATAGTGTAAGGTGGCCATGGGAATATATGAGCTAGCTGGAGTTCTTTCTATGAATGACTATAATAATGGGTTTGAACATACAGAGAAAGCAAATGAGACCATAATTCTTAATAGGTATATATTTAATAATCCAAAGTCTGAAAGGAGATGATTAATTGCCTTTGTAGGGAATTATTTATTAAGATTTATATGTAGGAGGAAATAACATTTTCCTGGAATCAGTGCATCTTTACTAGTATGTTAAAAAAAAAAATAAATTTTTTTGAGACCTGTCTTTTGACAAAACCTACAACAGCCCAAGCCACATCAGCCATTTAACTCCCAGCTGTGCCCTCTTTCCCTCTCCCGTCTGAGTCCTGCCCTACCTGCCGTCTCTTGCTAGCACCCAGGACCCAGGGAGGGGGTTGCAGGGAGCAGCAGAACCCCAGGGCCTCCAAGCCCCTGGTGCTTCGGGTCCCGCACAGGCATGGATGAAGAACCACAGCGGGGTCCCTGCTGTAGGGCAGTGTGAAGCCATGTGCCCTGGCAGTGAGTGTTATGGGGGGTTTTTTTGGTAGCAGGGGAGGAGGCTGCAGGGGTGGCTCCTGTGAGAAGTTGCTGGAAGCTCCCCCAGCTCCCAGTCGGACCCAACTCTGGCNTGAAGAAGGAGGGGGAGGAGGGGCGCCTGAGGAGGCTGATGGCCCTGCAGCCCATGGTGAGACAGCAGGCTGTCCCCCTGCAGCCCATGGAGGTCCATGGTGGAGCGGAGGCTCCCGAAGATGGCCGTGACTCCATGGTAAAAACCGCGCTGGAGCAGTGTGTGACTGAAGGACTGCAGCCTGTGGGAAGGACCCATGCCGGAGAAGTTCATGAAGGACTGCAGCCCGCGGAAAGGACTCCTGTTGGAGAAGTTGGTGAAGGACTGTCTCCCATGGGAGGGACCCACAGTGGAGCAGGGGACGAGTGAGGAATCTTCCCCCTGAGGAAAGGAGTGGCAGAGACAAGGTCTGGGGAGCTGACCCCAAACCCCAGCCCCTGTTCTCCTGTGCCGCCGGGGGGAGGAGGTAGAAAGCACCGGGAATGGAGCTGAGCTGGGAAGGCGGGAGGGGTGGGGGTAAGGTGTTCTGAGGTTTGGGTTTACTTCCTAATATCCTTGGTTTTTATTTGATTGGTAGTCAATTCAATAGATTTTGTTTCTTCCCCAAGTTGAGCCTGTCTTTTGCCCGTGACCATAAGTGGGGAGTGATCCCTCCCAGTCCTTGTCTCGACTCACGAGCCTGCCTTTGTTTTTTCTCCTCATCCCAACGTGGCCAGGTGCAGGGGTGGGGGGTGAGTGAGTGGCTTCGTGGTGCTTTGTTACCAGCTGGGCTGAAACCACGACTGTGAGCTGCTCCTTGCACAACTGCCCCGGGCAAGAGCTGCGACATGCTGCATTTTTTTATCCCATCAGCTTCCTCCAGCCTCTCTCACAGGGAGTGAGCTTTGCCCAAACAAAATAAAGCACAGTCCCTGCCCAGAAAAAGGCCTTAGCTAATCAGATGTGAAGGAAATGGAGAAATGAAGCTGCTTGCGTAAAAGCACAGTGAGAACAGAATCAGGAGCGGAGCTGGTGTCTCCCACCCTATCCCGGGCACCCAACTGTTGTGCCTCTTTAGGAAACCTCCCACACAATTTGTCACATCCTCCATGTCTGGCTTGTCTCATGGTGAAGGAGAAGAGCGAGGTTTAGAAAGGAGGGTTGGCTCTGCAGGGGTGCTGCATGGCTCCATGCAGAAGAGCTAAGCACGGCTGGCAGGACGGCCTCAGGTTACCTGCAGAGCACCAGTCCTGCACCAACCATGCATCACCAGAGCGTGCCAGGTGGCAGAGGGCTTTTGGCATTTCTTTACCCCAGGAGACATCATCTATCCCTTATAGGGGTGACTCCTGAAGATCTTTTATCCCTGAATTCCCTCACTCCTGTCCAGGGAAGCTAGTTCTTGAGAAATTCTTTGACATAGAAATCAGATAGCAGAGAGGAGAAGCTGGATGAAAAACTTTGCTTGTGAAGCAGAATATGCAGGCAGCAACAGGAGTTATCCCATGATGATAAAGCACAGACCTGGGACAGACCAAGTGCAGCCCAGCCTCAAACAGGACAGCATAGGCACATGTCACAACACAGATCTCAGTCTTTTCACTCATCTTGCCACGACTAACTCTAGAGGTGAGATTTCGACTGTGCCTATTAGACTGTTCGCTGGATTGGACCTATGGAGACAGCATCTGCTGTGCAGCATGGAAATCTCTGCTTGATTTCTTCTCATTACCCCTCAATAGTTATAAATCCATTTTTCCTAGGAACACTACATTCAGAGACACTGGGGGTAGGTTTCAAGATCAGGCAGAAAGTCCTGGCTCTATCACCCCAGCCCAGAAACTGCTGCAGAGGTAGGACAGGCACCATCGACTGCTGTTAGCTGCAAAGGAGTTTTCCTGCCATGCAAGAAGGAGCGCAACAGCAGACTCGAGCTGGCCCATGCACCAGTAGCTTTGACACAGCAGCTGCTCCTCAGTGATCTGGAGCAGAGGCGCTGTGTTCCCTGTCTGTACTCACGACCAAGCAGGACCAATGCATGCCTTGGGGTCTCACTTAATCCCGATTTCCTGCCCAGGCTTAGATAAGCAGAGCATGACTCTTGCCCAGCCCAACTTTTCTCAGGTAGCAACAAGAGGTCCTCTTTTCTCTGACTGGGGCAAATCTCACACCACAAAGCTTCAGCTGAGACAAGCATCACAAGCCATTTTGATCACCCCTTTTGCAAGACCCGTTGTCACCTCCATGCACAGCATTGCACTCTTAGCATCTGCAAAAAGGTGAGTGATTGCACACAGCACAGAGCAGGCAAGCATCAGGTCTCATCTCCATGGTCACACTCAGTGTCATCGGTGCTTATCTGAGGTCTGCCTGAAATCTCTGCAAAACCTCTGAGCTGTGACTTCTTTAGCAAATTTTCATCACTTCCCAATTCTGGTCAGGCAGAACATCTGACAAGAAGCAGCTGTCGTGCAGTCAGTCTTTTGGTTTCAGGCAGCAATGATTTCATCCCCAGTGATGGGGACTACAGGGCTGAGGGTGCTCCTGTGCTCTGGGTCCCCTCTGTGGTGCCATGTCCTGAATGTACACCGAGGTAGAAGCAGCTTCTGCCCTACCACATTGCTCATGGAGACCCACCTCCTACTGCCATGTCCCTGAGCAAAATGGGATGCTGATTTAGCCAACCTAATTTAGAAAGTGGTTTAATCAACTTAACCTCCCTGTGCTAAGGCTAATGAGTCACTGGAAAGCAGCTTGCCTTAGAGGGGCTAGTCAGACTTTTTTCTGGGATTTTCAGAGCCTCACAACCCACAACGTGAGTTGCACTGGAAGTCTGTTAGGTGGTTCTGAAAATCTCACTCTTAATCTGCTCTGAGATTCCAGTATTGCAGAAGCTTTGGCTCGCTGGGCTTTTTGCAAAGGCATCGATTTCACCCTCTAATAGGCACAGAAAACTTGATTTCAGCCCTGCTTAGTGTGCTGTAAATCCAGGCTAATCATATTAGAGTCAAGGGAGCTGATGCTGGAGACTTAAAACTACTATGAGTAAAAGTCACATCAGGTCTATGCAGTGAACAGCCTGGCCTACAGCCACCCTGGGCTGATTTGCAAAGCAGTCCAGAGAATTTTTCCGCAAATGTTCCATTAATATTAACAACTAAATCCCTGTCCTGCTTTAAAAACCTCACCCCTGTCTAAGTTAGTAGCAACCATTCTTATTTAATTTGCTCCCAAAGCTGATGGACCACACCATCGGTGGTTGCAAGCTGATGTAGTTCCCTTGAAGTCAATCAATCACATTTATTACTGTCACTAGCAGGGGTATAGTTAGTACACTGGCTAAGGACCAAGTTTTTCCACCATCCCCTTTCAAAGTACCAGAAAAAAATCTGATCAGAAACCACCAAAGACCTCAGTGCTATGACTTCTCCCTCAATTTTTCATCTAAACTTCACCTAGTGGGAAATTCCCCATGAGTATGCATTCTAGTGGGTTATTTTCTTCTTCAGGAAATGGCTTTTGATGCTTTCTAGTATTCTCCCACCATGAGAAAGAGTTTTAAGTAAAACGTGCCCCGAAGCTGATGGTCCTTGCATTATGCCCAACACATGAGGTATGCTGGGCAATATTCACCAAATGTTGTGTCTTATTAATAGGAAGAGAGTGGCCTTTTTTTTCCTGAGCTAAAAGCAGCAACTGAGCCAACAGCCAAGCACAGCCCTGGTCCATCTTGCACCTAATACATCCATTGGCACCAATTTCCCCATGGCTCCTTGTGATGGTGAAGCAGGGCTCAGCAAGGCACAGTTCACCCCACACCACTTAAACTTTCCCTGGTCCCTGAGTAACCACATCCCAAACCTGACTAACACCCAAAGCAGTGGTTTCACTCAAGTGAGGAGGAGGGATTAAATACTATTTCTCATAAATGATAACTGGCTATTTAAACACAACAGCCTGACCCAGAGGGAATTTCTTGCCTTGGCAAGAATGCCCCAGCATTTCCTATTTGCAGCCCAGAGGATCCTTGTCTCCTGTCTTGCCTGTCCTGTGCCCTAGCCACCAGACCGCACGGTCCCAGGTGTAAAAAAAAAACAAAAACAGGAGCTTCAAATGCTCAAAGGAGGAGTGCAGCCATTCATTACTTCTCCTGATGCAGCTTCCTCATTGTTTCAGCCTGAAAAAAAAAAAAATTGTGGTCCAACCACATAACAACATCCAGTGTTGTCAGGCGAGACATTTCCCTTTCTATCCTGCTGCTGTAGTCTCTCTTTTATTACTGGAAGTTCTGCTGTGCATTATGAGCCATGGTTTATCATTGGAAATTAATCTGGGGTCACAAAAAAACCAAAAGTCAGAATACTCAGTTATGAGTCAAACGTCCTTCCTCACTTGGCTGCCCTGTAGCGTTGTAGCATGATTTAACCACAGATGTTATTATTTCCTAATAAAAAACTGCATCAGAAGAGACACATTACAAACATAGTGGTAACATCCAAGGCTTGTGGATAAATACTTTCTGCTTGAATATTTAAGGATCCCAATACTACTTTTGGCTTCAGTCTAAATAGTTCATCTCTTGAAGTCAGGAGCTCTCATTCTTGGTGATAGGTGAACCCAAATGCTGGAAGGGAGGGAGGAAGAATGTCTGCATTACACTCTGCCATGGCATGCTCCAGGCAGTGCCTGCCAGCCTGGCTGACGGAGGGCTCCCTCGGTCTCCCACGTCCTACTAAACCCAGCCTAGGGACCAGTGCATACTGGTGTAGTTGTGCTGATGCCCACACCAAGTGAAAAACACAACCACAGCTTTTAGAGAGAAGGCAAATTCATGGTTCTAAATTGTTTCAGATCATGTGAACAGTCAGTTTTAGTTTTAGTTCATAATGTGAACTGACCGAAAATCTGAAACCAGAAAGTAATCAAAGAGAATGTCGTGGTTTAACCCCAGCCAGCAGCTAAGCACCACACAGCTGCTCACCCACTTCCCCCCCACACCCAGTGGGATGGGGGAGAAAATCGGGAAAAGAACTAAAACTCGTGGGTTGAGATAAGAATGGTTTAATAGAACAGAAAAGAAGAAACTAATGATAATGATGACACTAATGAAATGATAACAGCAATAATAAAAGGGTTGGAATATACAAGTGATGCACAACGCAATTGCTCACCACCCGCCGACCGACGCACCCGGAAGCCCCCGAGCCGCAACGCGCCTGTCTCAGTTCCTAAAATGTCACATGGTATGGAATACTCCGTTGCCCACTTTGGGTCAGCTGTCCTGACTGTGTTCCCTCCCAGCTTCTTGTGCCCCTGCAGCTTTCTTGCTGGCTGGGCATCAAAGGCTGAAAAACCTTGACTTTAGACTGAACATTACTTAGCAACAACTGAAAACATCAGTGCGTTATCAGCATTCTTCTCATACCTAGCTCAAAAACATAGCACTGTACCAGCTACTAGGAAGACACTGAAACCAGGACAGAGAAGCAGAAGAGTGGGCAGGTTGTAAAAGAAAAATAAAGGCATACTAGCAAACCCTCCCCATGCAGAAAAATAGAAAGCATCATGAAGAAACAGCATAGTTGCAACAAGACTTTCAGAAAATCAGAATGAACAATACAACACCTAGAAATGAGGATATATGGGTAAATACCATCTAAGAGTGGCACAAGTATTTAGTGATAAAGTCAAATGCTGAGATGCAAACTGAGATATAGAAAGAAAGGGTTAAGAGAGACATCAAAAAAAGGTTTTCTGCATTCATCGGAACTAAGAGGAGAAAAAAAGGAAACACCGAGAGCCACAGGGAAAGCTACAGCATTAGCTACCCTTTTAGTTTCAGTCTTCAGAGAAAAAAAAACAGGCTTAATTCTCACCAGGTGCCCAGCAATGAGGCAGGAGTACAGCACAAAATAAAGACTGTATACATTAAAAAAAATGCATCAAGTATTTGGTAGTATTGAATACTCTGGTATTTAATGGGTGAAAGACTCTGAAGTGCTAACAGCCATCCCAAAATCACGTTGAAGACAGTGATTACCTGGGGGCCAGAGGAAGGGGAGAGATGAGCCAGTTGCCCAGAAAGGCAAAGCAGAGTGTGGATGATCGGGAAGATGCAACATCAAAAGGCTGAACAGTCTCTATGTGAGCCTCTGATGACACTGCAATGGCAAGAGACAACCAAATAGCATTTCTCAAGAAAAAACTGGGTCACATAACAGCCTTTCTGACAGGTATCTGTCTGTGTGGATAAGAAGGAAGCAGATATGTCCAGTTTCAGCAGGGCTTTGAGCATTGTTTTACATGTACGCCTTTTTTGTATGGGTTTTTAAGGCTGCCCTACATGACAGCAGGCTGCTGAAGAAGATGCACACAGGTCCTTGCAGCTCTGACTTGCATGTTTACTCATTTATGTGCATCCAGAGAAGATGCAGGGGACAGTGATCTTTATCCTGTGCTTTGTGGGAAAATTATCTCAAAATACTGTTCCGTCAGAGGTTGCCAGTAATTGCTAGAAATGCCCAGCCAAGAATGATAACCACAGCAAGGCCAGGCCAGATGATGGCTCCCATGCCATTAAAACGATTAGCAAATGGCAGGAGATTAAATACACCCCGAGGGATCTCCTCTGTTGGCTCTGCTGCTGGTACTTGCTCAGAGTGCCTCAGGATGAACCAAGCCAGGCTGGCATTGCTGCCACCCATCTGCCCTTACTCAGCAGGGGACAAACCAATCCACCATCTCTACCTGGGGCTCTTACAAGCCTCCCATCTTCCTGAAACCCTCCCCACAATGGCTGAGCACTTTCCATGTCATGGTATCAATTTTTGACTTGCAATGGTGTTTCTGTTCCCTCTCAGCAAGGATGTCACCCTAAGGACTGGGAAAGGCACAGGTAAAAAATTTTGGGGGTGTTTTGCCATGAAAGGCTTGCTGTCACCTTCATCTCTCCTCAGACTTGCAAATGCCAGGACCAATTATTCAGAAATACGCTTTTTGCAAAGACTGCATCCAGGCTAGAGAGGAAGAACTGGGCTGGGCCAGTGGCAAGGCCTGCCAGCAGAAATGAGCACCATGCCACAGCAAAGAGTTCACCAAGGTGACAAGAGCCAGACCCACCTGAGGAATGTTTGATTCAACAGGAATTCCCCACCATTGATGCCAAGAACCAAGCATCCAGAAAAACATGATGCCAGCTTTGGGTCCAAAAAAACTTTTCCCTGTCTTGTTATCCATAGTCACGAATAATTGCTGTCGCAAGAGTCTCACCAGTTCCTGCGCACCAAGACCCCTCCATCCCTGCATGCCAGACCTCTGAAGGAAAGTCTTGTTTGCTGACATTTTGCTTACGCCTTGACTCCTCCTGACGCCAATGAGGTTTCCCGACATAGCGCAGCAGTCTGCCTGTGGTTGGTTTTCAGCATTTAAGTAAACAGCAGCAGCACCATGTTTACAGAAGCGCATTTTTCCTCCTTGCTGCCCTGCAGCCTGCTGAGCTGCTCTGGAGCAGCAACTGTGATGCTCAGCCAGTTTGCAGTGACAAAGCCCCCTGGGCGCTACATGTCACCCTTCCTTTCTTCTGAACTGGACCAGACCCCTAAATCCATCTCGCTCAGCTTATTTCCTCCTAAGCAAGCAGGTGTTCAAAGAAAGGTGTGACCATGGGGCTAAGCTGAAGTACTGGGAAAAGGGCAGGTGTAGCAATGCTGAGGGTAAAATCCACCAACAAAATGGGGAAAATAGCGAGCATTTAGCTGTGACCACATCGCTCCTTGTAACAGCTCTAGTTTCATTCACACTAAAGGTATCTCCAGGTCTATTTGCAGAATACACAGGTCACAGAGATGGCTACAGCAGAGATGCTCTGAAACAGAGTCAGACTGATGCCTGGAGATAAGGTCCCTCATCAGCTTCACAGGTTAATGTTCTGTGGTCATGGGCAATATCAGAGGTTTTAATGGATAATAGGTTGCCTGCAGCCCATGGATTAATTTGACAACTAATTTTTCAGACGTTCTTGCACTTCTTGAGAAGGAGAATCAAGAGGCTGAGGAGTCTCATCTTCAGAAAAGCTCAGGTCTCACATTAGCACTCAGATAACTGCCCTGCTTATCCCAAGATCCTGGAGCGCTGGGTGCGGTGCTTCACAGAAAACATGGCCTCGAGTAGCCTGATATAAACTGCAAAGTGCTGAGCACTTACGACCATAATTTGCTGCTTACAAAGGGACTGAGCTGTTCTGAAAGCCAAATCCAGATTATGGGTTTCAAATACTAGAAAATCTGTCCCTGAGCTCTTAATCCAGTTTATGGGCTCATCACGAATGGAGCTGAGCCATTCTTGGAAGGAAAAGTTGGCAAAAGCAGTCTTTCTCCACTGTATCAGTAGAAATCACATTCAAAGCTCAGGCCAACAAATCTAGATTGGGGAGTAATTAAAACCTGTAACAGCCTCTCTCCATGACTGAGGGAAGCGGTGATGTTGGCACAGCAGCCAGAGCTAATTGCACAGGAACAGGACCAACACCAAAACTCACTTCTCAGGTTGCTCTCTAGGTCACGCACCTGGATGGGAGCTGAACGCTTCTTGGCTCCAGTCGAGCTAACCCTGCTTGTGCCAAAGAGCTGTCTTCTGCAGCCCTACCAAAAACAGCAGGTTTGATGTTGTTGTATCAAGTGCCTTGATACCATCAGCGTGTACGAACATCTTTTCCCTCTGCAGAACAAGGCACGGAGAGAGGAGCTCACTTCTCCTCTCCCAGCAGCATTGCATCGGTACAGTGCTATTGAGGTTAATAGAGTTGTTCTCCCCCTACTTTTACGGAAGAAAAACAGACCCGATTGTGGCTACTCTTTTTTAAAAGTCTCTTCTAACAATAGCTCTCTTTCAATAGCTTATTTACTGCCCATCTGTGACTCCAAAGTAAAATCTGTTCAGCTGTTGATCTAAAAGACCTCCCCTTCACAGCTAATCCTCAATGATCCTTGCTGTTCTCTGGCAGCAGGCTGAATTCTCTTTCGATTGCCCACATCAATAAACCATACATTATCTATGCTTGAATTTGGTTAAGATTCTGGCTAATGATGCATGAGATAGAAGAGGACTCAGATGATGTAGTCTTAGTTGTGCTGCTCAGTAAAACTGGTTGAAGTGGAAAAAAATAGCTAAGATGGATTTTTGCCATTAAAAAATCAACTTGTCTGATTTAGTGCACGGATAGGAGCAGATGCACTGATTAAAATTGTGATGCATTTGTGGATTCTCACACATCAGCAAGGGAAATGCGAAGTGGAAGTAGGGCCTTGGAAGTATTTACTGCAAAAAGACACGATGAGCGCCATAGGAGAGCACGTGTGCAAATGGATGGGCACTTAACTGGGAGCAAGCAGAGAGAGATGATCTCCTAGCCCAGGAGACCTCAGGCAGTGCCAGATGTGCAGAGGCAGTGCACCACAGGACAACCTATCCTCCAAGGCCTCTTGCCACCCGCCTTTTCTCTTTAGCTTAGCACCATCTAGAGGGATGCATCTGCAAACCCAAGGCATCAGCTCTGCAGTGCACATTTGGCAGATAATACCCATCTGAAACACCCTGGGTTTGGAGTCAGGGGGAAACCAAACAATTGAAAGCAAAGCCTCAAAAGAGCAGTTTACTCTTCCAGCCGCCTTCACTATTTGTTAAAGCACAGGGCTGTGATGCAATCATTCCCCTCAACCTGGTAAGATCTTCTGTGAAATGGAAGGATGGGTCCTCCAGAGAGGATTGGAAAGCGGGGGCTCTAGGGGGGAAGGTCTGGAGGGGGATGCTCAGGATTTGGGGGGTTTTTCTTCAATTTTTTTTTTTTTTAAACACCTACAGATCTTGCATCACATATTCCTGCAGGCTTCGATGACCTCTGATGATGTCAGGGGGAGACCTCTATGGTTTAGAGCAGAGGTTGTTCTTCATGTCTGTTCAACCTTGTCCCTTTCACTAACACCACACAGCAGCATGACAGGACACCAGCCAAGGTTTCTATGCTGCATTTTACAGTTTTCAGCCCCGTGCATCAGAGCTTACTCAAATATTCTGACAAGGAACACCAGAACAAGACCAAGGGTAGGGTGGAGTGACGTTAGCTCCTCTCTATCTCACACACTGATCTTGCACTTTATTCTGCAGCAGCCCAGGCTGCTGACTTGCAGTGCTGTGAGATGCAACACCTGCATTCCGTCAGCCATGTCTCTGGCCAACCTTATATAATCCCAAGGCAAGGCCATTGAAACCAAAGTCCAACCTGCCTGAATCAGTGGGTGCTTGATGTGGAGATAGGAAGCACATTGCCCTGGTGAAAGGGCAAAGCAGAAGCTTTCAGAATTCATCTGACACTGAGATTAAGGAATACATACTAAGCATAAACAACCGCAAGGTTTTGCAAAGGATGCACAAAACCTGCATTTCTTTAGTAACTGGCTGCAGTGACCCCAAGGACAAAAATCAAGCAGTACTCTGGTGATGGTATGGGGGAACGACCCTGGAGAAACCAAAGCCAATGCTACTGCCTACATCTTGTCTGCTAGGGATGTCACCCTTACCTTCCCCTGCATAAAATGGGATGTGGTATAAGGGTTTGAAGGTCTGGCTGGGGCAGGGAGGACGTTCTCATCCCCGCAGTGTTCAGACAGCAGCAGGAAAGGAGAACTGTCCTTTTCTTCACCCCTGCTCCACACAAGCAAAGCGTACACTGCAGCGATACTCTCCAGCTCAGCTTACAGATCACAGCACAAGGTTTACCTCCCATACTTCAAACCCAGGTCCTCCATCAACCACAAAGCACCAACAGCAGCTCCTCCAGTCAAGGCCAAGACACCTTTCTGGCATGGTCAGCTCGAACTTTGGTGCTGCTGCCAGCAGCCAATGCTCAGAGCGCTTTCTCCCTTCGGGGAGGTGCAGGGATCCTATGCCCAGCACGGCACAGCCCCGCCCGGAGGCAGCACCAGGCTGAGCCTGCCTCCCCACGCGTGACCGGGTGTTACTGGAGCAACGTCCCCGCGGGAGGGAAGGAAGGTTGAAGCTGGGCTGTAAGGAAATAAAACCACTGTAGAGCCGACTGCGAGAGGAGAGAGAGGGAGAGACAGGCTGGCTGGAAAGGACAGCTTTGCTGAGCCCAGGAGAAAATGGTTTGAATAATTATCAATGGTAAGGAAACCTCTTGTTTGAGGCAAGAGAGCTTAGAGGGATTTCTGCACAGTAAATACTCTGCATATTTTATAGCCTTGGCTTGGCGGGGGGAGAAAGGCTGGTGCTGGAGTGGTTTGAAACACAGCCAGGATACCAGACATGGTAACTCCGGTTTAGCCTGTTAAATCCAGTCCTCTCCATTTCCTCTGTTACTTGCAGCCATAACCCACCACAGGTCCAGCACAACCCCCAGCCGATCCTCCTCTGTGAGGATCCCCAGCTCACAAAGAGGTCCCACTCTGGGCACTTTGGGGAGGGTTTTTCAGGGTAGCTGGTGTTTTGCATTGCTGCAGCGAGCAGACAGGTCTCCCCTTTTCCGCCAGCCTGCCGCTACGTGGCCTGGAAGATGGGGACCCTGTGCCGCCGGGAGCACCAGGAGCCACCACCCTGCCTGCTGCAGGCAGCCCCCCACCGCCACCACCAAAGTAAGTCTGCAGCTTGCTGGGGATGGGGACATCCACACGCCTCGGCCCTGACCACGCCGGGAATGGAGGGGACAGGGCTTGCCTGGGCTCACAGGGTGGGATGGGGAGGGTGGGCACCTCCTGTTGCTGCCTGCTGTCTCAAGCAAGCTGCTGCCCTGCAGCAGGGGAGATGCGCTGGGTCCCAATCCCTCCCTGCCTGTGCTCCAGCGACCATAGTCTTCCTCAGAGCTGGACACTTTGAGGAAGAACTGTAACAGGTAGAAGTTCCAAAAGTTTATTTTCTTTCCTGCTTTATCTTCCCTTGCTGTGTTTTGCCTTTAAATGTCATGGCTGCCTCCCAGCCCCTGACAGAGAGGATGAGCAAATCGCAGCCTTTGGAAGGGAGGACAGACTTACTCTGGGGGTAATCAGAGGGGTGAGTGGATGTAACCTGCTGAAGCACCACTTCCCCAGAGCTATGTCTCCCAGGGGCAATCTTTGTTATTTCAGGCACCCTGCTAATACCAAAATGCATCACCACACACCCCAGTTGGCAGTGAGAGATTTCTGTCCTTGCTGCCAGTCTTCCCCAGCCCCATCCTGGCCCATTTAAAACAGACAAATCGCTATGACTTTGCAGATTGCTTATGCGATGTCCCCAGAAGCAGCTGCTTCTCCTGGCTGCCCCCAGTTCAGCACAACGGGTACAGCAAAGACCTTCCTGGCTCCTCATCCCTGCTGCAGCTGCAGGGGCTGCTCCCGGTGAGGAGGGCTCACTGTGGAGCTGCTCCTGCATCACCCGGCTGTGCTGCTCCAGAGTTAAAGCTTGCTGTCAAAATGAAATAATTTTTGAACAGCAGACAAAAGAATCTCAGCATGGGAAAGACCTGCCCCACCAATACCAGTTTCACTGGTTCAGCTGAGTCACTCCTGGTTACTCTTGTGCAAACATGCCCAGAGCTGCACCCAGGCACAAGCACATTCCCAGGCAGCTGCCACTGCGGTCAGGTCATGCCCCGTGGTCTCCTACCTCTGCCAAAAGCTTAGGGCTGTCACAGGAGACTCACAGGGAAGATGTCAGGCTGAGCTATTCCCTTTCTGCTGCTCCCATGTGCTGTGTGCGAGGGGAGGAAAGGGAACTGTATGTCTAGGGGTTAGGTAAAATCTTCAGAATACCGCCTTTCCCCTAAAATAACAGCTGGAGCCTTAATGGGGGACAAGGTGAGGGAAAGGGGATGTCTCACTTCACTAATGCCTTAATTAAGTGCATATGGAGGAAGAGCAGAGGGAGCGGAGCCAGGACTTTGCAGAAGCCCCGAATGGGAAGATCAGGGCAGGCACTTGGGTGTATTAGCAACAGAAATCAAACCCCTCCTCTGAGCAAAGAAGTTAAGCTCCTTTTCTGCAATTAATTGCTGGGTGTTTAATGGCAATCAGGGGAGCTGCCCAGTTGGTACTAGCAGGGGGTCTGGCCCCATGCCTTTCTGGCAGGTCGGGCACACCGTCCCCTCAGCAGCTGCAGATGCAGGGGGCTGCACCAGTGTGAAGGGCAGTGGTGGTCTGCACCTCTCTTTAGCTCAGAGCAGCCCACAGCTTTGAGTTCTGCGGCACCCCAGGGAAAGCTGGCCCTGGACAGGGCATGAGGAGCATACAGCTCAGCAGAGATCAGATCTGGCTGGGAAATGTGGAGGATCTGGAGGCACCGGTGGTGTCCAGGTCACAGCTTGGAAACTGCGGAACTTTATCCCCCTCCTTGCAGCAAGGTGGGCTCTGCTGGGGAGCTCTCTGTGTCATAAACCTGGCCTGACTCCCTCGCTTTTAGCTAATATTGCTTACAGTTCCCATCAGGAGGTTTTTCCAAGCAACTTGCCAGTTCACACCCCAGCCTCGTCCCTTCAGCAATAATCTTTCCCCTTGGCTAATCTTGTATCCCTCTCTTCCCTGATGTTTGTGTATTTGCAGATGTAAAGGCAGAGGTACCAGCAGCCCCCCAAGCACAAGCCTCACTTCCCAGGAGCAGCAACCCCATCCAAGACCAGCCCTGCAGGTCCTGAGGGTAAAAGCACTCGTGGTCCTGCCCTGAAGGCCACGAGCTTTCCTCCCACTGGTTTTCCCAGAGAATGCGTTTGCTGGGAATCCTGCAGCCCAGGGATTGGAAAATATCAGCAAATCCCTCCTGTATCTGCTGTCAACACAGTAGCACAATGACAGAAAAAGTCCTGATCGGTCTCTCATTACCAGAATTTTCCAGCTGGCAGAAAAAAAAGATTGCCAATGGGTATCAGATGCTCCCGGCACTTCTGGGCTGTGGAGCACCAGGGGAAGAGCATGAGCCATTGCATCCTAGCAGCAAATTGGATTTTTATACTGTGAAACCAAATTGTGTTCCTAATGATATCAGTATACATTCCATGAAGGTAAAATCAGCTCCTGAGCTAGAGTAAGGAGTCTTAGAGCTTAGGTCTGTGGAAATCCCATGATGTTTTGTATGACCCCTTCCCCATGCCCAGTAAGCTGGTGAAGCTGTCCTTACTGGGCAGCCAGCACCCTGGTGTGATGTACAGCATGTAGAGAGCAGAGGGCTGCAGGGACCACAGTCAGATTCCCCCCGCACCAAACCTTGCACTGTCACAGAGAGCAATGACGGCAGAATCGCAAACTCCGCATGTGCGGGGAGGAATTTGCCCGACCCCTTCCTGTGAGAGCTGAAGCTGAACCAGAAATAAAGATGGATCAAAAGAGGTTGTTTGGGAACATGGTGCTTTTTCTCGTGGAAGGGGTTTGCTGTCATTATGGTGTTTGAACAGACTGATGCTTTGGATCGTACGTTGGCAGCACTGGGGCTTGCTGCTGAAGCTTGCCTTGCTGCTTATGTAGGAAGAGATGGGTCTTGTCTCACCATGGCTTGTGATAGAAACAACAGGGGAGGGAGCAGAGTCATCCTGCACCCCTGTGGAGAGCTGGCTGTAAGCTCCTGGTTCTCCAGGGCTCAGCCTCTTGCTGCCGCCCAGGGTGATGGTTTGGCCTTTGGTACCAAAAATTTTCTGGTACAGTATCACAAGAAGGGGAGATACTTGGTGGCAGGATGGGATGTACACAATGGAGGGATGTCCACAAACTAGTGACCTTAATTTTAAAATCCTCCTGGCTTTGTGCAGGACAAGTGTCCCATGCTGAGCTTCGTTAAGGTGGGAGAGGCACAAGCCCTGCCCGGGGGCTTGCAGGGCTCTGCAGGAGATGGGGAGGGAGGGAGGGTGGGAGGGCCGGAAGGTGAAGAACAGACCCTATCTCCCATGCACATTCAGCCACAGCAAGGCTGGAAAACACAGACCTTAGGACTCTTTATTCTGACCATTGACACTTCCTAGGACAGCTATCGCCACCAAACCGTGTGGTTAGGTGGTCGGGTAAACATCAATGCATGCAGTCACCTGAATTTCATGGAAATGCCTGGCTCTGGGGACAGAGGAGGACATGAGCAGTTCCTGGGCCATACAGCAATTCTCCATTCATGGGCACACAACCTCTTGTAGGCTTACAGCACTTCATTTCCCATGGACTCCGCACAAATGCTGAAGTCTCCTGCTCACCACTGGTTCCTCTTATGTGCTGTGTGCATTTGCAGTGGGGAGAAAGGAAGAAGGGAAAAACAAGGGAAATCAGCCTATCCCAAAATGGAGCAGGAAGGGGAGTCTGAAAAGAGCCATGTTCCAGGATGCCCTACCCAGTGCCCAGTGCCTTCTTTAAGGCTTAATCTCATGGATCATCAAGAAGTCCATCACCATCCTCCCCGGGGAGGCAGCAGAAGCGGCAGGTACCGAGCACTATCCCGAGCTAGTTCTTAAGTGGAAAGTTTGCCAGCTCATAAGCTGAGACATTGCCCATGTCTGTCACAGGACAAAGCTCACTGTCACTGGCAACTCTGTGACACAAACATAATCCAGAGCAAACATCACATTTGCAACACTGCTATGCACAGATTTTCCCTGTCTTTCTTGTACTAAAAAAACCCCATGTACTTCATTTTGAAGGCATGGGGCTGGCACCTGCAGGTATTCCCCATGGATCTCCAAGGCCCCCAAGTAAGAGCAGTGGGAAATTTCCCAAGGGAGCTCCAGGCTGTCTCTGGATTGTTTCTGACCCCCAGAGCAATTCCTGCACACCAAGCCTGTGGGCAGGCAGAAGGTCTCAAAGGTAAGCAGCTTTCTGGTGAGTGTCTTGCATGTTTTATTAGAGTTATATTTCCATTCATTCATCTGGATAAGTCCAGGATGCACAGTTATAGCCCTCTCCTCTGCCCCATGGCTTCTGCATACTGTTGTGGGTGGACAGCTTTTATTTCAGCGTTTTCCAGCCCCCTCTGGTCACCTGCCTGTGAACCAGCTCTGGTGTGTGTTGAGCACGGTGGTCTCAATGAACTGGCAGAGACAGGGCACGCTGCTGTGCTCCAGGTGCCCCCCTGCCACAGCCCGAGGGAGCTGGCCGGTGACCAGGAGCCGGACATAGCATCCGCTGAAGATCACCAGGAGCTGCTGGGCCATCACCTGGAACAAGCAAGAGAGGTGTCAGAGCAGAGCATCTACAGGCAGGAAAAGTGGATGATACATTAAATACAACTTGCTCCCTCATTTAAGGATTGTCCTTGTCTGAAGGAAACAGGACAGGAGCCAACGGCATATATAACTGTCCCAGATCCCCTTCTGGTCATCAGTGCTGGCACACTGTTCCCACAGGGGAGTGACATGAAATGACTGCTCGCCAGTGGGTGGCTGAGGAGCCAGGCTTCTTGGGGATCTGTCAGTGCCTCCTATTGCTTTTTTTTTGCCTGTAGATGGCCAGAGAGCTTCAATCTGCAGTGATGTCACCTGCACCAAATTTGTTTAGTAACAGTGAGAGGAAAACTGTAAAATAAATCAAAATCATCCCTTTTGAAGCTTTTTGCTGAGCAGGAATGAGGACACATTTGTTGCTCAGCATGGCAGAAGTCCTTGAAGGCACAATCCATGGAGGAGACAAAGGCTGGGCATATCCATGCCTCATCCCCAGCCTAGACACAGGTGCTGGGTCCCTGCATGGACCCTGGGAGAGGTTGTCTTCCAAATGGGGACCCCTGGCCACCAGCAAAGAAAAGCCCAATCCATTAATTCCTCAAGGACTAAGCACTAGCTGCTCTGTAAGCATTAATTGCTCAGCAGTGTCAGGACTGGAAAAGGTATGTGTGGAGCTCCAGGCTTCCAGGTGCTCCTACTGGTGAAAAAGGAGGTGTCCCCCATGGCTGGCAGCTGCTGGGGGGAGTTTTGGAGTCGAGGTGCCTGAGGAGACGATTCGGTGCCTCTGTCCATCAGGCAGGGATATTTCTTGTTACCTCTGGTGGGCCCTCAGGAACGAGGCGGAGCAGCTCGTTGCATGTCACAGGCTCTTTATTAAGGTTCACTCCACTGGATAAAAGAGGGGACTCTTCATGCAAAGCCTCCTCCTCCATCCCCGGGTCGGGCTGAACCACCGCCTCCATAACCACACAGAGCTGGTCCAGGCTGTGCCGCAAGCCTGACTGGAAGAGAAAGAGATTTTGGGGGTCTCCAAAGGCAGCAGTGGTGTCCTGAGGACAGCCTTTAAAGAGCATGATTTCCTCCTTCATGTTTTTTATTCCTGGGAGTTATCATCCCAAGCATCAAAAACAGCATTCACCAAGAGCCATGCCCAGCACTTGGAGTGTCTTCAACCCACAGCCCTGCTGCCCAGCTGCATCTTGTGCCAGCAACTGCTCCCAGCACAATGGTCAGAGCCTGGCATGGAGAATCTTGTCTTTAAAAACTATATGAGTTATATCAGCCAATATTTGAATTGGTGTGTTACTGTCCATCCCCCCCCATCTGCATCTGTCGGTTCATCCAGGGAGATGAGCAGCTTTGGGATTTTTGGAGGGTTGTATCCCCTCGCTTCTCATCCCATGGCGATGGTCAGTAAGGGCAATTCAGTGCAGGAGAGTGCTATGTTTGTATATTTATACACAGGCATAGAGGAAAACATTTTCTGAAGGCCAAGAGGACAAAAGTTTTATACAGTTAACCCAGTACAGTGTTTACTTACTCCTCAGGCTAGCCCATTTATTTCAGGAGGACAGCTCAAGGTGTCCACTATTTCAAGTTGTGACACATGCTTTCAAAATTTACCCTTGATTCTTGATGACTTTCCTTTAGTAAAGCTGTACAGTTAATTGTCCAGACATGCACATACCACAGGAACTAAACCAATTCCTGCTGAACTGGGCACTGACAGATGCAGTTTATCCACCTCCCAGTCTGTCCAGCTCCCAGTTCACAGCAGGTTATGCCCAAGAGGACACTCAAACACTCGGTTCTCCTTGCCCACCTCCATCCCACCAAAGCCAGGGCATAGCGGTGGACCTGCACGTGTCCCTGCGGGATCTCAGGCTGTGCCTACCGTCATTTACCTCTTGTGTCCTCTGCAGGTCCATGATGTGGGCTGCCAAGGACTGGAGGCAGCGCTCTGGGCTGAAGTGCACAAACCACAGCTGGGATGGGCAGGGTTAAGGAAGGGGTCTTTCCACGCTTCCCCCTCCACAGCCCTCCACCTCTGTGTGGCTCATGGTACCAACCTCGCAGGAAGCGGAGCAAAGGCAGATGGTGCCCACCAGGTGCTCAGGACACAGGAACCAAATAACGCATCACAGGGCTAATTTTAACCCAAGAGAGTCTGGGCTAAGGCAAAACCTCAAGGGAAAGAGGAAGAGAAGAGGGGTGGTAGGCAAGGGGGACATTGCCCCAGAGGGAAGACAGTCCTCCTTGTACACCTCCTGCACCCTGGTGGGGTGAACACTGGGATAACCCAGGTCCATTGCCCATCACTCACTCAATGGCCTTACATCTAAATAAACTGGTGGGTCACCTTGACTAAGCTCCCCTAAACTCCTTCCTGCTTTCTGTCCTTCGTTTCTAGGGATTCATTCCATTTATTTTTTACAAAATTTACTATACTTGGTGCTTGTCTTCGGGACGGAGGCACTGTTTGTGAAGAGTCTACCAAGAGCAATGTGTTGGGGAAGCCAAAGGTCTGCCCCTGTATATCTACTCAAGCTGCCATCATCAAGGGGATTCAGGAATAGCGTGAAAGTTAGAGGGTTAAAACGGATCTGACATTGGAGCGGACTGAGAAATCATAGATCCCTGGGTTGTTTTCTGCTCTCGGAGAGTTCTGGGACATGTAGGTAAAGGTGAAGGCTCCTTGGATTAGTCCTCACTTACTGAGGTGCAAAACTATGCTGGTTTGAACAAATATGTAATTCAGGTTCTTAAGCATTTCCTCCTCATTCTGCATGACCTCATCCCTGCCAGCCCTCCTGCGGTATTCCCTGCCCCCTTCTCTGACCCTGTGTTTCAGCCTTGGTTCCCCCTCCATTTCTATTTCATACCAAGGGGGGTGAGGTCCACCAGCAAATCTGGGAGACCATCTCTCTCACCTTCCTTTAGCATTTTCATGCTGTCTTAGAATTCTCTTCTTTCCCCTAAATCTTTGTTGAGTCCAGAAAAGGTATCTCTAAAAAGCAGCAAATGAGCCTCCCTCTACCTAGTTTCTTTAACCTGCATTTTAAAAGGCCATGAAGGTCAGAAGTGCTTGGCAGCTACAGACCTGGCTGCCAGGCACAGGTCCTGTGAAATCAAGTTCTCTGACGTGCCTGAAGGAGGGAGCCCAGGGCTACAAATCACACAGAGAGCAGAGGCTCTTGGATGCTGTTGTCTTAGTTTGTCTCTGCAAGGCAGAACATAATCTCCTGGGGACAGGGACTCTGGTTTTCTCCATATTGGGGTTTTTTTTTGCCTTAGGTACATTACTGTCACTCTGCTTATAATAAGAATCATCACTGTCATGTAAGAATAATACACTTTCAGGAATAATTGCCTGCCCAAAGGACTAATCCCACTTCAAACTTTTAGGCTTCCAATTGCCCTTGGGCATATCTCAATCCTCACTTTTAGGAGAAGAAAAAGTACCCAATCCCTCATACCATCCAATAGGAGAAAAAACAAATCCTAGAAATCCCACCCACTGGAGATCCTCATGGGTCATAACATCAGTGAATACCTCCACATCATTAGCTACCCAGGAGGAGGGGTACAAATGATTCCCTGCAGAAAGGATACTTGTAGGATGTTGTGTGGCCCATCCAGGGCATCTGTTATCCCCAGTATTAAACTGTGTTTGATAAAGATTTCATTGACAGCTGCCAGCCTCACATCTGTATTCATATTTATCTATCAAAGAATGCAGGAAAAATTAACATGCTCTACAGCAAAAGTTGGGCCAGCTTAATGCTACAAACTGCAGCTGGATAATCCCAAATACCACATCTCTGAAAGGAAAGCAGTGACAAGAGCAGTCTACAGTCAGGCAGGACTGTCACCAGCCATCAGTATTGGCTTAGCCACCGCTGGCGGATGCCTGTGCAGCCAGAAAGCTCACTAAGGATTATTTCTTTTACAGACAAGATGTCTGAAGTGGAATCGACTTCCAGTATCATATTCTCTCTTCCTTCCCCAGCAGTCCCTGAGTGAAGGACTCCTTTCCTGAACCTCTGTGCACCTGCACGTTTGCCAGGTTTCCCTTTGGAAGAATCATGGCACAGCTGTCATTAGAGGCTTGCTCCAAAATCCATTACAATCGGTGCAAAGACCCCTCTGGATTTTGAATCAAGCCTTTCCGATATTACTCTTCAGATCACTTCTTAGAAATTTCCATACTCCTGTGATTCCTACAAACAAAAGTTGACAACAACCAAGCAGTGGATGCTGGCTGCCTCTCATGCTAACGTCATCTATCTCTTTCCTTCTACTGTGCAGTCTACCTCAGTTTTATAATTTCATTGCAACTTCCGTGGATTAGGAGCTGCCTTTTTGTTCTGGACATGTTGCAAGGCCCAGAGCATCACAGCGACACAAGCAAATGATGCTATTAATGGCTGCACACAGCCAAGACTGCAAGGACCATCATCAGAAACAGGGCAGGAGCCATCTCTGCTGGCGAGCCCCCGTGGCTTCCCACCACCCGTGGGAGTGAGAACCGCGCTCTGCAACAGTTGCTTTATCTCCAGTGACAGCAGGCGCTTTGAGCCAGCCTGCCAGGCTCCAACACCTACTTTTGAGGCATTACAACACCTAACTTGGCTGTAAAGCATCCCTTGTCTGAACCTGATCTCCAAGCCTGCTATAAAAATATTCCTTCCTCCCTGGATAATTCTGTTCTTCATATGCATGTAGGAGATGACCTGGGTCCCAGCACTTTGGTGGGAGGGAGTCCTGATCCCCAAACACTGCGTGCCTGCACACAATCGGCCTCCTCTTACCTTCCTCTGGCGACAATCAATAACCAGTATCACAACTACAGTGACTGCTATGGCAGCCAGGGTCACCAGCACGCTGGCCTCCCAGTAGCGTCCAAAGGAACACAGCTGGACTGTGGAGTAAATGTTTGTCCAGAGAGACATGTAGAAAACCTGTAAAAACCCAGAGAGACTGATGACAGTCACAAAACTATGAAAGTGAGATAAGTCAAAGGAAGAAGAAAACTACCAGTCCCTTCTCCCAGGGTAATACCTTACCATAAATCAAGTCACACAAGATTTTCAGAGGGTGAGAAAGGACAGAAGTTCTTTCCAATAATAAATAGGGGAAAGAAAGGACTAGAAGGACTGAGTGAGCCCTGGTTTATTATAAATAATTACTAGTCATCAAAGACAGAGAGTGAATTATTAATGATGATTCATACCTAGGGAGGATTTCAACCGAGTTCTTCCATTTAGATAACAAACGCACTCACTGAGGCATATTGATAATACTTCTAATAGTCCCTGTATTTAGAAAGCTCCTATGTCAAAGCACTCAAGGTGGTGCAGAGACTACTCAATTACAATAATGCTCAAATGGTGGACACTGACACTGGGCTCAAGGACTATGCTAAGGACTGACAAACTTGGCCTTTGCATAAAGACAGGCAAAACTGAATTCATTTGGCCTTTACTTCACATAGCATGCATTTGGGCAGGAGATTGCCTAGAAGCAAATATGATGTGTCCAGCACAGTGTCACAGCATCGTCTTGCAATAATAAAACTCATTTGCACTAAACAGGCACCAAAACCCTCAAAACACTGAGGGCAAATTCCTACAATATTAGTGAAAGGAGGACAAGACATGTATAATTGCTATCCAAAAAAATAAATGTAACTAAAACAAAGGAATCAGATTTTATCACACCCTCAGCACACTGCAAAGTATCAGCCTTACAGTAGATGCTAATGATCGCAGTCTCTGGAGAAGCTTCTCTCACCAGAAGACGACAAGCAAGACTAGACAATCACCTCAGTAACCAAAGTTGACTGGTCCATTAGTCTAAATTAGCATCAGGACCAGAATATCTACAGATTTTTAAAATCAAGTTTAAAAAAGTGTGATGTAGGTACTACTGCCTCCGCATATGCTGGTTATCCAGCCACAGACAGCCTGCTTCGGTGGGACTACCAGCCAGAGGTTGGAGAAGGTGCCTTGCACTCCATCTACAGAAATTCTGTGAACTAGGATTTCCAAAGGAACCCACTAGGATGTGTAAAAACCAATATCTCCTCGCCACTCAAACCCCTCTACCTCCCTGGCCACAAGAATCCCAGGTATAGGTCTTGATGCGTCTCAGTGAGTGCATGTCTGTGGCAAGCCTGCAAGAGACCCCACCGTCCTTACCACAGCGATGGCTATCTGGAATGCCCTGGAGTTATAGAACATGTATCGTCTCACTTCAGGCTTCAGGACAGCATCCTGGATTAACCTTCTCCACTGATCCTCTGCCACCTGCGCAGGGAGCAAAAAGAAAACTAGATCCACCCTCCAGTTTTGGGCTCCTAGTCCCATCAGAACTAGCTTGGGCAGTCACTGAACGGCCAGGCTGGCACTGTGACTGAAAGCTCTGTCCCAGAGCACCCTCCCACAGAGTGCACCTCCAGTCTCATCCACACAGCTGTCACAGACCAAAAACTTGGGTTCTTGCCTCATTTGCAGTGAGTATCTCCCTGGAAAGTGCAGGGAAAGTCACAAGAGAAAACCACCTTTTTATGACAAAGGACAAGAAAAGACAGATTGTCCCAGGGATGCTCCATCCCATCAGAGTGACTTCCAAGCAATTTACTAGAACCTATGTTGAATGGGTTTCTTCATGGATGTTTAAGCCAAGATCATTACAGTTGACTTGCAGTCCATGGGGCATAGACTGAAGTTGAACTGAAACAAGCGACTCTCAAACCAAAAAAGAGAAAAGCTGTCTGTGATGCGGGTGCAAATGCAAACGATGCTAGTCCAGCTAGCATTCACTCCTACAGGGTCCCCAGGGGAGATAACACGAGGAGCTTACCTGAACCCCAAGGGACTTCAATTTCTCTGCACAAAGCTCCATGTCAAAGGAGGTGGCTGAGCAGTTGTTGTCCATACTGAGCACCATGAGCACCTGGCCATTGGGGTGTTCTGCAAGAGCCCAAAGAAGTCATGAGCACAGCTCTGGCATGGGTTTTCCTCCCAGCAGCTAAGTAGCACATTGCAAACGGAAGGCTGAGGAATGCAGACCACCCTGACATGTTTTAAATGGATCCAAAATACCCCCTTGGACATTTCTAAGAACATCAGAAGGAGCTTTGGAAGCAGCCTGACGTCCCCTGTAAGGAAACAACCTACAAAAAGGGAGGAAACCCCAAACACATTCCAGGAGTGAGCAGTCAGAGATAACATCATGCTCTGATCTTCAGCAGGATAATGTCTTGCCTCACTGATCCCTGACAAAAAGGACAATGGACTTAAGCTGCTCGGTGTTGCTAAGGTTATCTACCTCTTAGAGAGATCCCCCATTGCCTACCCACCCCACCCACCAGAAGAAAAAGCTTGAGAAATCAAATTAAAGTGCTTTCCAATAATCACATCCTCTGTGATGTGGCAGGGCTGCCCTGGAGCATGAGCCCCATAGGTCCTCCAGCATCCAGTTCCCATCTCCAGCAGTGTTCCTGGGCAGCATGGCTCTGCTCAAGGGTCTCAGCTTCCCAGTTTCAGCTAGGGCTAGGATCAGAGATGTAATCTAGGGACACGAGTTGCAGTCAGGAGTCTAGAAAGTGTGAGGACAGCCTGTCCTAGATTTGAGGAGCAGGCTGCTTGGAGCTGAGGCACAGCATCCTTGGAGCAGCACAGGAGAGCTGTGATCTCCAGGCATCCCATCTGGCATTCATCTAGAGTTTACACAAGCTGTGCTATGTCAAGAGGAAGAGATCGAGTCTAAGGAAGTGGCTTGTTCAGATGATATCCTTTTTCACCCTGCTTTCCTTCCCATTTGCAGATCTGGGGTCAGCCAGGTGTCCCCTGGGGCTGCTCCTGCTGACACTGCCACTTAGTGCTCTCCCAGACTGCTGTGCTTCCTGAAACGCAGCATGCACTCACCTTCCCCTTCTCTCCCACTTATGTCCTCCATCCTCATCATCTCTTCACTGCTCAGGAACAGGAGATGGCAAATGAAACAAGGCAATTACATTGCAATAGGGCGTGACTGCATCAAGTCAAAAAGGGAAGAATAGATGCATCTGAAACCTCCAGGATAACAAGGTCCTGCTTGTTTGCTGAGGTTTATCTCCTCCAGACACAGAGCAGTGGAGGTGGTGAGTATAAAGCAAGAATAAAAACAAATGGCCTCAGCCTTGGGCTCAGCTGTCCTGATCTCCATGGCTTTGGTCAAGTTGCTTGGCACAAAGTCTAGCAAGTTGGGTGCCAACCTGAGATACCCAAGATTTGCAGAGGGACTCAGCTATTTGACCTCTGCTGGGGTCTACTGGAGTGACAAAAGCTGCTTCGCCCCTGCAAAAACTGAGCACTAAGGAGGTGCCATGAACTGAGCAAGCAAAAAGGATGCCCTGCTGAATGGTGCGTGGAGGTCTCAGTGAGAACAGGCATCCATGGCACTGCCTTCAGTCTCTGCACAGCACCTCAGGCAGTTTCAGAAGTAGTGCTACAGAGAGGGCGCAAATTGTTACCGTGGAAGGGAGTCACTCGGAAAGCACAGGTCAAGTTTCCCAAAGATTTCTTGACTTTTGAAGGCCAAGAGAAGAGGACTAACAGGGTCCTGGTTTTCAGTAGGTGGATGTCCATTCATTCCTATATATCAGGCTTTCCAAAAAAGTCAGTGTCTCCATCCCCTCCCCAAAACACTGAAACATCTATGATGTTTAGCCACTTTTTGCAAATGAGTTGCTGTTAATGAGCATCTTTGAAAAATCTGTCTTCTGTTATTTTAAGGGCACTGTACTCAGTACTGCCTTTCTCCTTATCATCAAGTTGCTTGCTTACCTTTCACCCACTGCAGGGATCCTTCCTTTAAATCACTCTTACAGTAGAGGATGGAGGAAAGTGACCTGTTTTTCTCAATTCCACCAGCTTGGCTTTTATGGGCCATGCTGAAGGTGCCTCTCCTTAAGGGACTCTATGCTGTATTGTCAGAAATTCAGCACTTTGTATATCTGCCTTATCTTTCACTGCTAAGAAACACTGGTTCAGCCCCAAGGCAGCAGGCAGCCAGCTTGCTCTCCTCTTGGGGAGCAGATCGTGAAATCCTCATTCACTTTCCCACTGACGACTTCTTTGAGATCCTGCTTTCCATGAGCAAGGAGGCATTTTCTAGCCCTGAAAAGAGGAAAAGAAAATCCCAGATCTTGCATAGACATCAAATAAAGGGTAACAGTGCAGACTACTTGGGCGTACTCTGCTCTTTAGACCCCGCTCCCTGTGGTTGTTATCACCAGGTAGGTGTTAGCCAGCCACGAGTGCAGTAAGCGCAGGCTTGCCTTTTGCTGCAATTACCCTTTTTCTTTCATAAATAGGTGGAAAAGTTATCCTTAAATGTTCCTTAAGTTATCCAAACATCCTTGAATATTCATATTTTGTAACAATTAGTCAAGAAACAGGCAGGATTCCTCCTTGTGAAGCCAATAGGCTTTTTGCTATTGCTTTCAGCGGGCACTTTCAGAAGAAAGTAGAGACGGTGTAAATGCCCCTCCCTGGAAGTGATGCACCCTGCTCACTGACGCCATGGATAATTCCCCACCACACAAAGGAAGCAGTGCAGATAAGGAAGAAAAAACATCCACTGAAGGCAGAAGCAAGCAGGAGCTCTCACCCAGCAGGAGCAAAGCCTTTCAGGGTCTTTGCTTTCCTTTGCCCTCTCCCCTCCACCGTGGGCAGTGCAAGAAGCCGACGGGGCACGTCCCCACAGCAGGCACCGTGTCCACCGGTTTTCCAGGCAAATGCTACTGACGTAGGTCTCTAACCTACTGCCAGGACCTGTGGGTGGTTATTAAAGCAAAGGCTGGGAAGACTCTGAAGTTTACTTTTCAATTATCTTCCACTCATGTGGTTCAGCTGCATCCGTGCTGGCTCTCCAAAACTATCATTCACTTTTTAACCTCCGCATGGTCTTACTTTTGCACCAGGAGCCTGTTGCTCTCTCTTGGTGTAAGGGTACCTCACAGAGCTCCTCTGCTCTCCTTCCAAAGAGGATTGCTTTATTTTTGACTGATGGTTGTTGCTGCAATCACCCCCTTACACAAAGCCAGGATAGTTACCAGTTGAAGGACTGTCGAAAAGGAAGTTGAAGCAAGAGAAACAACATGAATGGTTCTTCTGATTGCAGAAAAAACCTGCAGAGGACTGGAAACTCACACTTAAAGGAATCAAGCCATGGTACACCTTGCACAAGAGGTGTGCAGTGTCCGTATGTGTACACAGTATGGCCACAGCACCCACTTTTCACTAGCGCAGGTGAGGAGCAGTTCTGCTGTATGTTGAGCACGGCTCTCCTCTGCGACTTCTTTGCCAAGCATGGGCACCACGTGTTACACAACACGTCTCCCAGCACCAAAAGGTGGATTCAGGCAGTGAATTTTCTCACTCCCTTCCCCCTTTTGCCTTCAATCCCTTCGGGTTAGCATCAAACGGAAGGGAAAATGAAAAACAAGACAGAAAAGACCACAGAGAACAGCAGCAAAGCAAAGAGTGAAAAAACAGAGGAAACAAAAGGAAAACCTAATTAAAACCTACCACTCTGTTGTTGCTGCTGTCACATTAAGTTAGAAGTGAATCAAGGCTCTCTGGCTTAGATGTCGAGAATTTTGAGTCTCTGGAGGACAGTCCCCAGGAGACAACAGCGAACAGTACAGCAGGGTGAGGGCAGCTCAGCCTACCCCAGCCCATCAGGGAGCTGTAGGAGGGAAACAGCCTTCCCCAGCTGGGTCAAGCTCATCGGCAAAAGCAGCTTTGCTTTTACCTCTTTGTGCAGCATAGACCTTGTTTGTCTCTGTTGCCTTTTGCTGCAGAACAACTGCCTGGTTTTGGAGATGGGTCCCCCCCAAATCTTCCTCTGCCTCCTCCTGTGCTAACACCAGGGGCATCCTCTCATCTCCTGCACTCCCCAGGCTCTGCATCTCTCTATATCTCTTCTTATTCTTTATGCAATGCCAACATCTCTCTGGTGACTTTGCCTCCTTCAGGCTATGGACCTTCTTTTTAGGACACCTCCAAGCCCTAGCTAAACAGCAGAGAAACATTCAGCGAGTCCTTCTGCTTCATTTCCACAGCGGCCAGCAGAGGCTTACCTGGTCCTGCTCACTTCGTGGTCCTGGGGAGTCAGCTCAGCTCCCTCCTCCTCCTCCTCACTGTCCTTTATCTGCTATTGTCCCACTCCGCACTGCCCACGTGCTGCACTGTCCCACCACTGCGCAGGGATGTCTCTGGTCCGGCAGCCCCAACCTGCATGGAGAAGGTCACTCTCTTCCCTGCGTCTCCCAGGCACCACGGACTAACCAGGCACAGCTCACCCAGGGCAAGAAGCCTGAGCCCCTGTGCTCCCTCCCACTACCCTAAGCTGCAAGCACCAACTTGCAAAATCTCCCTTGTGCATGTGACTTTTCCCCTAGGCTCGTTTCAGAAACACGGTTTTAACCCTCTAGAGTTCCTCAAAAGTGCTTCCGCACTGAAGACACAGCCATGGGAGGAGATTCTGCCACAGGAGTTATCCTCACCTTTTGCAGGGTGGGGGTCCAGAGCTGGAGCTGGAGCCTAAAGGCTATGAAGAGCTGAAGAGTGTCACAGACAGAAAGCTCCCCTCCTCCTCCTCTTCCTCAATCAGCTGGGCAGGACTCACGAAGTACAAATCCCAAGGTTGCGTAAGATTAATTGCCGTGAATATATTAATGAAAGCTAAGCATCAACAATAGGGCTGGAGAAATCAGAAGGTGAACAAAGATCTCAGGGCTGAGAACAGGTCACCATGTATTTAGCAAAAGGTCATGCAAAAGCACAGAGAAACAGAAATAACGTGCAGAAGGGGGAACCGTAACCCTCCTCAAAACAGAAGGCTGTGCTGATACGGAGGGTGGGTGCGAGTTTCCTCTCCAGCTGCTGTACTCCAAAGAAAAGCAGTAGGCTCCAACACACAGTCAGACAGAGCCCCTAGAAGAGCTTCACGTGCTGGGGAAGTAATTCACTTTCATGCAAAGAGGTAATGCTGAGACACACACACAAGAGAGAAGACTCCTTTGCCTGGGAATTATGGTTTCACAGCTCACCAAAAGCTAGAGGGTCCATGGAGGCTAGGAACAGAGTGAATCAAGTACCTTAGTGACTGTTAGCCTTAGTGAATGGTTTAAAAAGAAAAAAAAAGCAGCTTCATTGCTCTTGGAGGGATGAATTTCTGCAGCCCTGCTTCCTCCAGACATTGCTGAGCAATGCGTTCATTACATCACGTGGCTGCACAGGCAACAGAACTGACTCCAAAGCTGCTTAACCACATGGGATCTTGTTACACTGGAAACTGGCAATTCACATAGTAACATCATCCAGGTATTGAGAAAAATCAGATAAATCCCTTGCTGTTGTCACTAGTTCCAGGCCCAGCTCAAATCCCCACCCAAGATACAGCCATGCAAAGCTTTAGGTTCTTTTGCAAACACTTCTCATCAAAAGCTTTGGCTTCGTTTCCTCCTCTTCTTGCCCACATAAAGATCCTGACAGAGGGAGAATATGACAACCAAAGTGCTTAGAAAGAGCACCGTCAGCTCACTGCAAAGAAATGCCCAAGGCAAAACTCTCTGTGGGCAATAAACTTCAAAGCAACGTTCATAATTACCTGCAGCACATACACCATACACCTCTTGCTTAGCAAGATGTGCATGTATGGGCTGATCTTGACATCAACACCTCATCCCATCAGCACAAGCAGAAAAATCCCGCTTATATAAAAGGCCACACACTATTAAATCTTTAGGAATTTTTAGACTGACAGGCTTTGCCTCCGAAGGTTTTCAAAGCATCTGTTTCATACCTATCTAAGGAACCAAGGAGGTAGCTCCACAGCAGCTTAAACCAACCTAAATGGAAGGCAAGGTTTTCCAGTTGTTTTTCTGAGATAGTTTTCCACCCAGCCACCTCCCTGAACCCACAGCTCTGGCCCAAAGGAGATGATAGATCTGCAGTTCAGGTTGTAAGGAGTCAAGGTCTCCAAGACCAACTCTTCCCGACTTCAGCAGTCATTAAGCCACATGCTCAGAAACCTTTTGTAGGTGTTAGTTTTCTGATCATCTTATTTGGGGCGTAAGTTTGATGCTTTTGTTAGGCAAGTGAGATCCTACCAGGTATCTTATCAACCCAAGCAGGTATCCTGTAGCCACAGGTCCTACAGAATAGTCTATAAAATATTCAACAATTAATATGTTCCAATAAACACACATTTTAGATTCTAGCTGGACAATAAGCTGCTGTTGTATTTGCACATATGCTTTTATACCTGGGCTTCTGAAACACAAAGATGTGTCTGTAACATTCCTATCCCACCTATTAATAGCCCTACCAAAACTTTAGCATTAGAAATTTAACCCTCTTAAAGCCAAGAAGGGAAACTGTGATTAACAGCAAATGCAAAGTCAATCAGTAAACTAGAAAGGACTTTGGAGAGAGTCAGGCAAAGGCTCACAAGAAATAGGGAACTATTTGACTGTAAAACAGAGAGAGGATGCTGGCAGGATCCCAACGCAGACTGAAGGTGCTTCTGTTTCGCGGAGCCCAGCTGACACCCTCTGAAAGTGGCCCCATTTAAAAATGAAGGTCTGCAAATGAAGGTCTTCCAAAAACTGAAATGAGAATGAATGAAATGAATGAAAATGAATGAAAATGCAGACTTCTCTGCTCAAGGAAGCATCATGTTGTCTCTATGTTCAGCTTGTGCTGGCTGGCAGGGGATTTGGGGATTTGTTTTATGCAAATCAGTGTTAAGGCATCTTGAGGTTCATCTTGAGCTTCACTCACTTGTATCTATGAAGAAGTATGTCCTGACTTACACTAACTCACAACAAAGATATTTGCAAAGTCTCCCTCTCTCACTTCACTTGCTCTTTGCCTATTTTCTGCTTCCCAGTCTTAATTCTCTGATAATGAAGTGATGAGCTGCCACTGCAGCCTTCTCACAAAGGGACACCTTCACCCTGCTGTCAAATGAGACCTCACCCTTCTTTCCAACGCGACTGAAACCAGCTGCCAGGGCCACAATTATTAGGGGACAAAACCCAACTGCACAATCTCAGGACACAGGGTCAGCAGGACTCCAGTGGTGGTGATGCTGGAGCTTCCACAGCCATCCGCCCCACAACCTTCCTGGAAGTACTTCTAAACTAAATCTTTCCCATTTCAAATGAAGCTGGTTACTTCTTCCAGCCTCAGTGAATCTGGTGAAGGATTCATTGTCTGTCCACTTTGAAACAACCTCTAATTTATTTCGAGACTTCACTCTCCACTGTCACAGAGTCTCTAGACTAAATAATCCCTTACCTCCCCGTCATCATCATCGCTCTGAGCCGCATTTCCCAAAACTCCCCAGGCCCTCCAATGCTCTATTCAAAGAGCAATTTATTTTTTTCCTGAGCTTTTCTTTCAAAGCTCAGTGTCCAAACAGGACACTGAGACCTCATCACATTCATGAGCATAACAACTCTCTTTCTCACCTCCATCTTGTGTAGGATACTTGAATCAATATGCTGTACAGTGGTGACTTCATTTCAAAACCAAAACATTTGCTGAGTGTGGGGGAGTTCACCCTCATTTTCACAATTTCTGCAGTGCTGTACAGCTGGTTATTGATTGCTTGGGGTTTGTGTATTTGATTTCACCTTTCTCAGTTCAGTGTTACATTTCTCTTCAGGGAGTCTCATGCTATTGGTTTCAGATCATTTCTCCCATTTATCAAGATCATTTTGAATTATAATTCAGTCCTCTGTACTGTTTGTATCTCTTCCCAGCTTGATGCCCTGGACATATATTATAACTGTACTCCCTATTCCATCATGCTGCATTAATAAATGTATTACAGGGCACCTGATTCCAGGAAAAAAAATCTGACATTTGAAGTGCTTTCCCAGACTGACAGTAACCAATGATACCTCCTGTCCTTGAGGATACCCTCATCCTCTATCATGTTCTTAGTATCATTTCCAAGATCGCTCTTCACTACTTCAAGTCCCACTGCTTTAAGTACTGAGACATATACTCTTTAGTCTGCTTTTTCCTATTCTGACTCCTAAGACCATATTCTCTCTATATATACTACATGGTATGATACACTTAACTTTTTTGCAATATTTGAAACACTGATAATGTATCACTTATTCCTGCTTTATTTGCTGTGGTCTGCACACAATTGCAGTTTCTCCCTACATACGTCTTGTTTGTGGCTGTGCACACTGCAGCAGTGAGCAGCAGCCAATATGGACAGATCTCATTTTCTTTTGATGAAACTGCATTTTCAGTGGATAACTGTTCCATCTTTCTTTTTTTTTTTTTTTCCAGTGAGCCTTAATTAGGAGAACAATGTTGTTGAAAGCTTTGTCTTGCCCTTCCCCTCTCTTCCTGCACACAAAGTCTTTCACAGACTCTGGGTTGGGTTTCTTTGTCAAACAGCTCAGCAAAGCTGACAGATTGATAGTCATAAAATATAAAAACTCTATTTCACAATATCCCTAAATTACATGTTTCAAATGAAAAATGATGCTCGCCTAAGGCTTAAAGTGTTGTTCTTGGTTTTTTTCCCTAGTTCTGCCTTTTTCCTATGTAGACTTAAAGTATTATTCTTTTTATTGTGGTAATGTAAAAACCTCTTTCTTGTATCTCAAATTAGGAGGGAAAGCGTGCTATATGCCTTGGATAATGATTCAGCTATTGGTCCAGAAGATGCTTTATTAGATTATTTTGAGACAGCTGAATGTAATTTAATACCTATTTATTTTCTATTCCTATGCCAGTCCAAGATACAGTCTTTTCTGCATGAAATTAGTACTTTCTCCTTTCAATCTCAAAGAAAGATTATACTATGCTCCTTTCTTGGATTAGTTTGGGGAACTTTTGCAACAAAACTTTGATCTTGAGGGTTCTTGACAGTCTTTTCTTTTAATACTTTGAAGCCAAAACCTCAGCTGGGGTCAGTGGGTTCTAGGCTTGTCTTTCTTATTATGCATTAATGCAAGAACTAGTGATGTCAGATAAAAGGCAAAGAGTCCAAATGAGGAAAATAGAGACAAAGAGGAAAAATGAGCAGGTTTCATACAGGCAGAGAGAAGGAAGAGGAATGGCATTCTTTTTACATAGCTACCTGTAACCTACAGATGGGACTGCGTGATGGTACACCAGAATGGCAAGAGAGTACAAGAATATTTAGGTCAGTCAAAATTAGGGTGTGCTTTTGTGAGACTGAGCTCAGCTACTCTACACGCAGCTATTGCTGCGACAATCGCATCTCCCACGAGCTGCCTCACAGGCCAGAAACTGCTGGTTTTTCTGTAGGGTTACATATTGCCAGCTAATTCTGCTTGCTCTGGGGTCAGATGGGCACCAGTGCAGGAGAAAACAGCAGGAGCCCAAAGCTGTGGATACAAGGGAGGGGAGAGGGACTGCCAGCACCCTGATGGGCTTATATCTAGCAGAAAAAAAAAGCTCCAACTTTAATAAAGGTCATCAGGAATTGTGTAGGGACCTCACAAAAGCAGAAGAATGAGGAATTTAAGGTTGCCAAATTTTGGCTTACACATTGGAATACCTTTAACGATTCATTTGTGTTACCATCTAGCTGCCAGCCTGTCACCACAAGGCAGAATGAGGAACAGCTCATCAATCTTCAACAGTAGCAACAGCACTGGGAAAATTTAGGGTCCTTTCTCGTGGTTCTGAAACTGTCCAAATCAAGATGCCGGGGGATTTTCTGATAAAGCACTGGAAGTCAAAATTGCTCCCCTCTTAATGAAAGCTCTCTCAAACTCCTGGGCTCCAGATACGGGGTTATGGGTGACTTCCCCTCCTTTATTTCTCTCTTTGGACCCTGGAAAGGGAGGAAGGGAAAAGGGCAGGGGGGATCTTTAGACAGGAAAATTCCTTTCTCTGAAACAAACAAACAAAAATTACAAATTAAATATCACACAAAATGCTCCTATAAAAATAATTAAATGATGATTGCTCTTATGTCACAGGAAGCACCATGAACCAAAGGCAGAAAGGAGCATGTTTCCCTGCCATTCCACACTGTCTGAATGAATCTTCCAGCAGCTGCACTGTGTTGCCCTTTGCCTGCTTTCTGCAGCCCCTGGTGGGATCACCCAGGCTGTGAATGACTGGTGAGGGACCTCCCTGCCGCCAGTGCACACACCACGTTTCATCCCTCCTGTTCATTACCAGACCTTTCTCTCATGTTTTTTGCATTTAACTGCAACAAATGCACAGGGGATCAAACCCATACTGGCTCTGAACTGACCAAAAAAACCCCAGGCATCACTACACAGAGCAGAGGTGGCAGACCTGAGCGGAATCAGGGGCTTTAATTTCCCCTCTGCCTCCCCTGCCAGAGGGGTGCTGAGCTCTTTAACTGCTCATTATTAACTCCTTGCTTCAACAGTGAGAAGATGATGCTGACCTTCAGACCGAACAGCACAAGCTTAGCAGGAAGCGAGCTCTGTCAACACAGACATGCCTTAAAAATTGAACTCTGGCTTCAAGCAGCACAAATGCATATCCTAATTATACCTTGTACTGCATGTTAAGCCGTCCATATGACACTCATATTCTGGTGTTAATAAGCCATTTGTCCATCTGGTGCTTGTACAGATGTCACACCTTCTCAATGGCATTTTAAAAGCAAAAAGTATTAACTCTATTATAAATAGATAATGTCTGAAAAAAAATTCCACAAAAATCAACTCCAAACTGTTGTTGCTGAACATGGATGTGACTGAAGCCAAACTGCACTGTGTAAACCCTAATACGCCTGTGTTGATCCCAGAAAGTGCTTATTTGCAAGCAGTTTTAACTGGGAGAAACCAACAGCAGTAGCCACTCACTTGACATTGCACAAACAAGACACGAGTGCTGACCACTTCTTATGTCCATACAGCTCCAGGACTCTGACCGTCCTGGCAGTCGGGTGGCATTTCCAGGGTTGAAAGCTCAAACTAAGGGAATCAGACAGCAGTGTATGTACCCAAAGCAGCTTCTGGCCCTTTCTGTGGTACAAGAGCAAGCTATGGCTCATATACATGGGGCCACATCTGCCAGGGATTACGGAGGCAGATGAGCAGCAGGGAGAATTCAGAGAGATTTGTACTAGCAGCTGGGGTAGATTTTACTCTTACTAATCAAACTTGCTGCAAAAAGTCTAGAAAATCCCATTTCAGAGGCAAGAAGTTGCATGCCCAGCTCCATACCTCTTGTCAGTAGAAAACTGCTCCCTGCAGAGTATTTTTCTGGCACAGCCTGACTTGAACACGAAGACAGCAGTAGATCTTCCTTTCCCAGAGCATCACAGTGCAAGATGAGAGAATCTCAGTCTAAAACAAAATATCTACACTGCAAACAAAGCCAGCCTTCCTGGAGAGCAGTAATTGGAAATACTCGCTTCTGTGCAAAGTTACAGAGTCTGATAATTCTAACCAGTTATGTTTCAGGGAAATATTACAGTATTCTTGCAGCTCAGTGTTCTAAAGGGGGCATCTTCACACCACCTTTTTCCAAGAGGAAATAATCAGGGAAGGGTTTTTCTTTTTCTCCTGCCTCTTACTATTCTAGAGAGCAAGGACAGAAAGTCTTCATTAACAAAGGGAAACTTACGAACCAACATGAGAAACTGGGGCATGCACTGTATTTTTTCTGGACAGAGTAGCAGTCTTTTGCTGATAAACAAACAGGATGAAAGTGCTAATTACAGCCCGGAGCTAGGAGGACTTCTATTAGGACTATCATGCTGGAGTCTGAGCACCTGTTCTCAAGAGGAAGAAATGTTTCATCTCCAAAAGACAAGACTAGAATTAGGCTGCAACCTTTTATGAGGCCATAGCACCTCTCCAGTCATTAGACCAGACTGATTAAAACTGCTTTGATCCTGTTCTCCTTGCACTGACCTGGCTTTTTCCCCAGCCTGGCACATTTGACTTTGCAGGAGGCTTTTGTTTCAATTTTACAACCTGTTTAATAGCTTGAATTCCTAAGGAGATCTTTTCAAGAACTACAGAACACTATCATAAAATATTACAACAGGAGACACCATAGCAGTCTACTCTTTCACTGCCCTGTGTGACTGCAGGCAGCCATTTGTTCCTTTGTTATGATTTTCATCCATCCTGCTTTCCTCCCTCCCAATCACAATCAAACTCTAGAGGTCTGAGAGGCTTTTCAATGCTACGCTGAGGGTCTGTGGAAATACAGGATGTTCTGTCTGAGGAACAGCATCAGTAAGGTTTCTTGCTTAGATCCCCAACTGCATGACTCTTGGGTCTGATCAGGTATGTGCTTATCAAGGTCTCTGTTCTGCAAAAACCCTTAAACTGAACTCAACAAAAAAGCAAAGTACATTTAGTATTCTGCTGGTGAGAGAGGGAGAGGAAGAAACCACTGAAACATGAAACCTCTTGATATATTCATGTGTACTATTGATTAAAGAGCTAGAAAGCAATGCACAGCCAACCCCACACACTTACTTCACACTGTTCCTGGGTATAGTAGGATGCTGCAGGACACAGTATGACCTTGGTATAAACAAGCAGTGACCAGTACTTGACTAAAGGAAGGATAATTACTGCACAGTGCCTGGCTATCAAACTATTCTAGTGAACTGGCAACATTTTATTTCCCCTAATGGTCACAAGAACATTTGTTCCTGACGGTTTTCGGAATGATCTGGCAGGCAAAGCATCAGACTGGAGCCAAGAGGAGGAGCTCTGTAATGGGCTTTTAACTTAACCTGCTTCGACCTTCAGACATTGGCTGTATCTCTTAAATCTTTCTTTTATCAATACTTGATACTCATTCTTCAGAGTCCAGACTCCCATGCAACACAGTGAAACCTGTCAGTACCCTCAGAACAAGTTAACAGGAACAAGACTGACTAAGAGACTTTGGAGTTAAATAAGTGTTTTTACTTTCAAGTGTCATAGTGCCAGACTTGTAACTCAAGCTAACAGCACAATATACAGAGGATATTCAATATAGAGAAACTCAAGCACCTGAAAATTATCAGTCAACACTGTACAGCCAAGGAATTCTTCTTACAAGGTTGAACCCCTGTACAAAGGTTAACACCACACTGAAAAATGCATTTTGGTCAACAAGAATAGAGTTACACAGGTCTAACAATTACTGACACAGACTCTCCATTTAAACCTGGCTAGCATCTCTCTCCCCTTTCTACTTTGCAGAGGAAAGCCTCTTACTGAATACTATCAAAATAAAAAAGGAACATTAATGTGCCAGCTTGAATATGTATTTAATTACTTAGCACAGATTTGAGACATGGTCTTTTAATGTTTGAATAAACTCTGAATCTGTGTCAAGACAGAAACTAACAGAAATCCAACAAGATATTGATGACCTACAACTCACTGAAATAATTTAACACATTTACAAGAAGAACAGTTAAAGTATGGCTAAGAGCTGTACATTCCACCTGAAACTCAGACGTTACTACCAGCATTTCTAGTATGCTTATTCCTTCTTCCACTACTACCCATTGATGCGGTAATTCACATGGATTTCAGGTTTGATGTCACACACTAGTGACAACAGCTGGGAGAGGACCACCTCGCGGTTCTTCTGGAAGTTCTGCTGGATTACGCTCATCTTTTCCTGGGTCTCTTTCTCAACTTCAGTGGTGCAGCTGCCATGAGATCCAAGTGCCTACAAATTGCAAAGGAGAGAGAAAGCTCACATGCGAGTATTTTGACAAAGAAAACACTACAACTAGCTCTGTATTTTCTTATTCTGGACTGCCTCAGCGCATTTCAACCATTAATCTTTGCTGAGGGAAGAACTGCACTGTAAAAAAAAAAAAGGTACTGTTGAATTCTCTACTCAGTTTCCCACTAAACTTGCCCAAGTTTGTATTTCAGCCACAGCCCAGGCCTTTTATCCTCTTTTATTCATTATCTATCAGTTTAGAGCATAAACGTCTAAAGAATGCCTGAAATAAAGGTCCTGCTGCACTGGTGACTGGAACCGGGAGCCCCTGGGCACTACTGTAGAAAATAGTGTAAGAAAAGTAACACCCATGATTTAGTTTAAGCACAGTCTTCACACCACCCCGTTGCTTCTACCCCTTGCAGAATCTTTATAAAAATCTCTGCCTTCCTAGCAGGACCATGGGCCATGTGATACGCACAGCAAGGAGTCTCCCACAGTTTACAATGCCCTTCTTGCCCCATAAGCGAGGGCAGAGAGTGCAAACTCCCACTATAAGGGAGGGGGTTGGGGAAGACACAGAAAAATCATGCTGAAAGAGACTAGCACCCTGGGACTCAAATTCAAAGAGCTTCTCTCTCTGGAGAAGGATAAATAAAACAAAACTAGCTGAGAGGCAGTGAAGTCCACTTTATTAGCCTGGAATTGCCTGGTATCATACGCCTAGTGAACCAAGCTAACAAGCGATTGTAAAAAGTTAATCTTGACCTACTGACATGAAGGCTATTGTGCAGGAGAATAAAGGACATGTTATTGTGCTAACCAGAAGATGGACAGAGGGGAGGGTTGCCAGGTCATTTTCTGAAGATTACAGATCTGACAGGGGCACACAGGCAGTGGAATCGACCTCAGCTGGTGAAAGGCCTCAGTTCTGCACCTTTTGGGAATACCTCCCCTTGCTCAGAAGGAATGCAAAACACACCCCTTGGGACAGAGCAGGCAACACTGCTAAGCAGAATACAAGCCTTACAACTGCTTCAGCAAGACAGTAGCATCTACAAGGCAAGCGGTCTCTACCACGTTAGCATCGTAGAAACCAGCTTGTCACAGAAGAAATGAGCTTGGGTCTTTTTTTGACACCGCTACATACAGCAGGTTTTGGGAGGCTGCCACGCATCAGGGCTCCAGCCAATATATGAGCTTATTAAGCTAATTCACTGCCAGTCAATAGTTCTCCTTGTTGAGATGCAATACAGCATGTTCTGATTCACTTCCACTGTTTTTTTCTGTAACACGTGGCTGTGCATCAGAGGAAGACAGTTAGGGAAGTACTGCTCCAGCTACATGTTCCACCTCGAGGGCTGCTCTCAGGGCAAGTAACCCCAAACACAAGGCTAAGGGGCTGGGTAGGTAACAGTGAATGATCTAGAAAACAAACCGCTGCTTCCTTGGCTTTGAACTCCTTCTCCCTCTGCAGGCGGTACTGCTCAATCTCTGCCTGGGCTTCTTCTTTTGCCTGCTTCAGCCTCCGATTCTTCCCTGTTTCCGAAGAACGTACCAAATGAAATAAAGAAGAGAAAGTATTGAGAGCATATTTCCCCACACCTCTCCAGCTACCCAATGCACAACAATCACTACAGTGTTTGCTGTTGCAGCAGCTCCTTCTGTAGGAGGCATCAACAGGGCACCGCATACCCTCCCAGCCCCTCCAGCTTTGCTGTGTTAGCTGACCTCAGGAGCACAAGGTTGCCTTGTGTGCCATCGAACCATTGCCAAGCTCACCACGCAATGAGCTTCCACCAGCAAGAACTGGAAGTTCTGAGCCAGTGGATGCATTAGACAACTGCAGGTCTGGCCTTGCTCACGTGAGCGTGCAACATCCCTGAGTGATCCCAAAAAGCACAGCCAAAATAACTTTAAGTCTTAGTTTTGCCTCAGGCCAATTGTGCAACTGATAGAATGACTGACTAGGGCAACAACTTCCCCTCTTGGACTTTCCACCACACCCTCCCCTCCAAGGTTATCCTCAGAGTGAGCTACAACAATCTACTTCTTACAAAACTATCAGGGGGTAGAACCACACCACAGTGTGGCTTCATTAAAAAAAAATAAAAAATGCTTGAAACAGGAAAAAGTTGTAAAGGTGGGGATCTTTGTAACAAGAATTTCTCTTGCTTAACAGGAAATGCTAACCTGGCTCCCCATGGAGTAGCACTCTCAGCTCTACAAAACGTCTAACCCCCCAACAGGGAAATACACTGTTTTCACCAGAAAGAAAAAAAAAAATTCAGAGTTGGAAGGATGCAGATAAGCACAAGCGTACCCCAATTGAAGACCCTGCTGCCACAAAGGACAGGGTTTGATGGTGGTCTCCTCATAGGGAGCAGTCCCACTGTCCCAGGAGCCACTGAGCTCCTCTCAGCCCTGTGCAGGCCTCTCCAGCTACAGGCAGGAAGGTTCCCCACTGCTACCAGAGTGCCTCCGACTTCGCTTTCCCTATCTTCTTCACACAGGAGACAGGTTTCCACAGACGCACACCAACGCTGCGCTCCCAAGGAGCCCCAATGCACCCACCCCCGCCCCGAGCGGCTCTTCGGCCCTGCTCTCACCGGCGGCCCCCACAGCGCTGCCGGCACCCCTCACGGTCCCCGAGCAAGGCGGACTCTGCATCCCCTCCCCGGGAGCACCGGGGGGTTCGGGGATCCCCGCTGCCACAGCGGCCCCGCAGACCCCGCTCCTCCGCACCCTGCGCTGCACAGCGGCCCTCGGCGGCAGCACGGCCGGGCGGGCCATCGGCCTTCCCCCGCCGATC